>ARYC01005071.1:0-26169 GCA_000711775.1 Oxytricha trifallax
TCATGCTTAAAATACACCTTAGCTTTCCCAGAGTGAACCTCTTTCATATGTCTCTTCAAACTGGAATCAGTAGAGAAAAAGATTTAGCAGTCTTAGCATTCAAAAGTTTTAATCTTTTAAATCTGAAGCTGTTCCTTTTCTTCCTCAACATATTTTATTAATGTTTAAACTTCTATCTCAGCTTTCTGTTTCATGTTTTAAAACAATATAATAAAAACCTGTGCTTTAAATTAAAGAGCTCTTAGCTCTGCCTCCCTCTCAATATATATAATTTCTTGTTTCTTGGTTGAACCAAAGTTAAGCATTGATTGACCTGCTCCTAAAAGTGCCGCTCTACGATTTAAGTTGACCGCCATGTTTAAATTCAAATTTAAATTTCTATTATAAAGCTCTTAAAACCTCTATAGCTATATCTGGACTATATAGGAGCTGCAACAGCATTAATGATGGTTTGATCTAAGCTCTAAGACTTCATATTTATACTCAGTTTATAAGTATAATTTTCATAATTTTACTCTAAATAATTTTGATTCTGGTACCAACTCAGATAAAGTTCAGGTTGGTACTGGTACCAATTAAGTTTTAAACCAGATTGGAACTTTTTTCCATTAAAATCTCACTGGATTAAAACTAGGTACTAATTAAGTTTTGGTACTATTTAATTGGTACCAATAAACTTAAACGGATTTAGTACCGGTACTAATTAAATTTAAACAAATTTAGTACTAATTTAATGGAACTAAATTGATAAAAATGGAGCTCCATCTCTGAAGTTTCTTACAGCTTCTGAGAACCTTCTCCACGTATCCTTACAGGGTTGACCTCCTATAAGATGCCCATATTTAATAGTAAGATTTAAAGGATAGGATCCAGAAGTCTATAAATTAAAACTTGAAATTCATTAATAGGAAGAGGAACAAACATGGAATCATTCAATGAACAAATGAAAAGGGTTGAGGCTCAAGAAATGATATCAAGATTCAGAAGCAAGGAGGATCTCTATCGATAACTTACTTAGCATGGTAAAATAAATTGATGTTAATCAACGATGTATACAGTTGGTCTATTCCTTACAACGATGGAAGGTACCAAAATATCATTCTTAAAAGCAATACTCTGCGAGGAGAAGAAAGCATTTAAAAACAAAGAAATCAAACTGATTGAAATACCTAACTACCACAACTCTCTAATAAACTACCAGAGAGGAACTTCTTCTTTGGTGTTCTTGGTACAATAAAAGAGGAGTATCTCAGAGAAATAATTGAAGAAGCACATAAGAAACGATACTCTATCTCTCCTGAGATTAAAAGAAGCAAGGAATATTAATAAGCGAGACCTGGTTAGCAGAGCTTAAGAAGAATCCTTATCTCTCAAGTAAGCTTGTATTTATAACTTTTTTAGAGAAACCTGGAACTGGCATATTTCTAATGAAAGAGAATGCAAAGGTTCACAGAGAGAGAAAGTCTCAAACCATTCATTAAGTTAGCAAGAGACTTAATAATGAAGTTTAAAAGCCTGATGAAATGAACATAGATGCTGGTGCTGGAACAAAGAGAAGAAACATAGGTCCTAGTAAAGCACCAGAGGAAGAAAAGAAAGAGAAGCCGAATCCATTTAAGAGTTCGTTTGATATGTGAAATAATTCATTCATTTAAGTCAAACACTTATTAATAAACATTCATTCTTCCTTTCCTTGCACATATCGTAGTCTAGTCTTTACCCAATCTCTTGCAACTACTCTGTATTAAGTCTACTGTGTCGATTGGTAGATAATGCATGAGGTGATACAAGAGTTTCTTGTAGTGAGTCTTAATCTTACTCCAATAGAATTCGATTCCATTAAATTGAGGACTGTAAGGAACGTTATACACAGGAGTTATCTTTAACTCTTCATAAGCTTTCTTATCTTATGAACTGATAGGTTATCAACAAACAGGATGATCTCTTGATTGCTATACTTCTCTCTGAGCTTATGTAGGACCTCTATATACTACTCTCGCTTAATAGAGCGAGGGTGAATCACATAACTCTCTAAGCCTGAATCTTCACTTATACCAGCTAAAATTGCATGAGTAACTACCTTCACTTTTTAGTCATAAACTTCTATATTATCATACTTCTTATACAAAGACTTATTAATAAAAGTGTTGAAAGTAAACACAGCTTCATCTGCATGTATGAACTTGATGTTATTATCAATAGCTCTCTGCATTTAATCATATATATAGTTTAAATTAGTACTATAAAATGGCACTGTAAAATCAATCACTCTCTTAACTCTGCTGACAATCTAGAAAGTAATACCAATTCGTCTAAAAATATTGGCTATAGTCTAAGGAGAGATACGCATGTCAGAAAACCTACGATGAAACATTACAGCTCGCTAGTCAAGAGGAAAGTGTGCCCAATACTTAAAAGTCTTAGAGTACAGGGTAGTCAATATGGGTCTAAATGAACTTTTATTTTTTTACAAGATATTTTAAAGTACCAGAATTAAAATGCAAACAGCTAACATGCAGTGATACCTAACAGTAGAGGCACTCTAGTGTAAAAGCTTTGAAATCACACAATAATTCATCACAGGTTTGAGTTAGTCTATATTAATACTCGCACCATACCTTAGCTTAAGCAGTAAATCTAAATATTTCTCATCATAAATAGACCCCAAAAATCGCTAATTTCTATTTCTCATTTTGCAAACTGGCCTAATTTCTCTACTAACTCTAATAAAACCCCAACTTTACCCTACTAATCAAAGCACTTATAAACCTCACTAAGGGGTTCTGGGGTTTTGAATGCGTCATTTTCAACCTTACTCATCTCGTCAAAAGATAGATAGTTCGTTGAGATCCGACTGAAGTATTCTTTAAAGCCATCTGTGTTTCTCCATACTTTACATCGACTGAGTAGCCTCTCCCCTCTATGAACTTTTTCATTCTCGCTATATTTTACTTTTTTCCGAAGAAGTGCAAGTGATTCATTTTTTCCATCATCGTTATCTGCGGAGCAACATCTACTAATGCTGCTTTTACAAAGAAGTGTGAGACCCCGTCCTCCAAAATATCACAAATGAATATTTCCTTCAGCATATCAGCTATCGTAGTCTTTCCTGTATTTGTAGGACCAACGATCCACACTCCATTCATCTTTTAGTGCTATTTCTAGACTATCACATTGTAAAATGCATTCACAACCTCTCCATATCCTATCTTGTAAAAGTCATCGAGCCTTCATTCTTGCACCTTTTCTTTTCCTGATTCCCTCTTTAACAGATATTTCTAAAGCGATTTGATCGTCGTAGTGTACTCAATGTTTAGGAGATTTGCCCATTTTTCAGTCGTGCATGTTGCTTCATCTTTGGTTCCAATTACGCTATCATCATAAGTGCCCTCACATCATAACAAAATCTTACGGTAAAATTGTTCCACACTCTTGAAGTCACCATTTAGAAACCCTGATATGAACTTAACCAGCATAATATCTTTTAGATCACTCTAGCTGTATGCAAATGCCTCTATTGGCTGATTGATCTACATTAGGCTTGAGTTATTCTAATACTGTTTACTCCCATAAATGAACCAAAGATTTTGACACATTTCAATCAAACTTGCTTTGCTCTAATTACCAGTGTTTAGCAGAAATTCCGTATTTATTTATGAGCACAATCTCTGTATTACTGGTATTATAAATTGCAAAAGAGACAATATTCACGATCATGAACAATCAACTCTCTCCTTCATCTGGGTAAATCTAAATACATGAAATGCATTTTTTTTTTCATATCATTTTCTAGATCAAAAAAATTGTTGAACTTCTAGCTGGGGTAATCTGTAGAATGATCAGAGAATGTAGTTATAGTTCTTTCGTGGCATTCTTAAAAAATTTATAGTAATAGTAGAAGCTGATGCAATTTAGATTAAAGAGTAAGTCTTGTCCATTTCCGTTTATATTTAATTTTTAAAATTATTAATTTATTTAAATTAAACTAATAAACACAAATCACCTGATCTGTTAAGTCTTTTTAGATGCTCATTACCATTTACAAACATTAAACAGTATACACACATTTAGCACTTCTGTTAATGTGCTTAGTTGCTCACTTTGCTGTTTAAATTAAAATGAATAAACGTAATGTATTTATTTTTGCAATTTCCCGATTCAATTTTATTTAGGAATAATGATAAGGATATTCTGAACTTATCTGAAACAATTACAAAAAATTACAGTTTTGTATAAAAACAAGTTTTTTTCTTAAAAATAAAAATATTTTTTGTTTCACACTCTAATATTTATATGTAAATAAAAAAAAATAAAAAAATTCAAAATTAATTAAAGCAATTAATAAGAAGAAATGATATAAAATATAGTGAAACTTAGTCGAGAATATACATAATTAATAATTTAAGTATAGAAGTTTTTAATCTTTATTTATTTTTTAATTGAAGCATTTTAATATTTAATTTTCTATCATTAGATATTTGAATTTAAAATATTTAAAATTTTTAATAATTAATATATAAACTTTGAGAGAAAAATCATACTTTAGATATAGTTTCTTACAAACTTCTTATGATTAAGAACTTATATCTGATCTACTAATTTAAATTTATTAATTATATTTGGTTTTTAAATTCTTCTATAAGATGAATTAAAATAAATAAAACTATTAAATATGAGCCTTCTAATTAATATAAAAGGTATTTTTACAATTTTTTGTCATTTAAAGTTTTATAAAAAAGAATTATGAAAAAAATGAATTATTATTTAATTAAAATATTTCTAGTTGATTGAACATAATTATAATTATCTCTCTTAACATTTAATAGTTTAATACTACCACAAATTTATTAAAATCAAAGTCTCTCAAAGAATTGTTTTTAAATTTATAAATAAAGTCCTCTTTAATTAAACTAATAAGCAAATTTTTGAATGTCTCATTATTTTTTTGTTTAAATTTTTAAATGAGAGAATTATAGTTTATTTCCTTTCTGATCTACAATTAACTTATTTTAGTATATTAAAGAATAGATTTAGATAGAAATTATGTTAAATTTAAGGTCAATAAACTATTCAATTTTAATGTTTAGACTAAAATGCATGTAGTTTAAGGTAAGAGATTTAAATTTATATTCAATACTCTTAATTAAAATATTTATTACTTAAAATTATAAAGACTTGAAGGGATTTAAGATTCGTTCAGAATTATCTTTAAGTCTTTGTGTTAACTAAATCATAAATTTTAAAGTATCTAACTTTTGAAACGCGATTTATTCATTAATAAAAAGTAATATTTTTTTAAATTTCATCATAAAAAAAGTAAAGGCTATTGATAGATTGTGAACCAATTTAAAAAATAAATATAAAAGATAGTAAAATCATTTAATTAATTTAAGATGTGCAAATTCAAACCCCAAAACCCCTGAAGTTGTTTGAATTGAGTCTTTGATTGATAAAATTAGTCCATTAAGTTATACTATGTTAGGACTTTAATTGGGTTTATGTAGGGGTTTAATGTTTAAATATTAATAATTTTAGTTATCAAATTCGAGGTTTGGGGTCAGTTTATGACGCTAAGTATATAGATTTATTGCTGATTTTGTATTATGATGTGATGATTAAAGCGATAATCTCAAGCATATTCTAAATTACAAGTGTATAACAAGGCTACTCCATAAATCTCAAGCAACTTTTCATTCTAACTGTCTATTAGGATTGAATTTAAAGAGATAGCAACTTAATTCTTAGCCTAAGAGACCCTTGAAATTCTAGTAGCATCATGTCGATAATCTAATTAATGATAAGACTCTTAAATACTGGGCTCATTTCTCTCTGGCCTAGAGGCCATTGATGTTTCATCGCCAATTTCCTGAGCTTCACATCTCTGCTTAATCTATAGCTAACATATATAAAAAGAATGGAATATCTTACAAGACAGTCAATCGCATTAAGAGAGTGATTGACTTTAATGTTCCATTTTATAAGGATAATTTAAATTATATATTCGATTAAATGCAGAGGGCTATTACTAATAATATTAAGTTCATACACGCTGATGAGGCAGTATTCACTTTTAATACCTTCATATCAAGGTCTTGGTATAAGAGGTACAGCAACATTGAAGTATATGATTAAAAGGTTAAGGTTTAAACTCATGCAATACTTGGTGGAATAAGCGAAGATAATGGCCTCGAGACTTATGTTATCCATCCTCGCTCAATAAAGACCGAATAATACATAAAGCTTTTGTAATAACTCAGAGATAAGTACGCCGACTAAGAGATTATTCTGTTTTTAGATAACTCATCTGTCCATAAAACTAAGACACAAGGAAGGAATATGAAAGGCTAAACATAACAATGTATTTAATGTTCCCAACAGTCCTCAGTTCAATGGAATTGAATTATATTGAGGATTATTGAAAGGCCATTACAAGAAACTTCAACTCTATCACTTGATGCACGACTTGAAGATAGATACAGTAGATTTTATTAAGAGTGCTGCTAAAAGAGTCAGCGATGATAAAGCAAAAGTATGCGCAAGAGAAGGGAGATTTTGTGTATATAAATAAGTTTTAGATTTAAACGAATGAATAAATTCACATATTAAATTTGCCCGTAAAGGGATTTGGCTTATCTTTCTTTTCTTCCTCTTAAGACTTGCTTAGGCCCATATTTCTTCTCTTATTGCCAGCTCCTGCGTCTATGTTCCTCTCGTCTGGTTTTTAGAAATCTTTGTAGAGTCTCTTACTCAATTCATGCTTTACCTGTGATTTTCTCTCTCTGTTTAATTTGCTACGCTCTTTCATCAAGTATATAGCAGAACCAGGTTTTTCTATAAAGTTAGAAGACTAAGCTTACTAGAGATGAATGGATGCTTCTAGTTCCTAGAGCCAGTTGTCGCTGATTTTAATACCTTGCTTCTCTTTTTCTTCAGGAGAGATGCTGTAGCGTTTCTTATGAGCTTCTTAAATAACTTCATTTAAGTACTCAGGTTTCAGAGTTGCAAGAACACCAAAGAAGAAGTTTCTCTCTGGCAACTTATTAGAGAGTTGCAGCTTTGATGGAAGGTAGAGAGCAACATCTGGATTACTCATAGCATCATTATATAGGTTAGTCACTGATATTTCAGTGTAGTTAGGTATCTCTATCATCCTAATTTCATTAGACATAGAAACTTTCTCTCCTTGCTTAGTAATGCTTTTAAAATTAAGATTTTTGTTCCTTCCTGATTGGTCATTTTTAAAGCTGTCGCAATTGAAGAGGAAGTTAAACAATCCTCCCTTGAGCATCAATAATTATAAGCTAAAGTTGACTATAATTTAAAAATAATGCTATTATATTATCCTCTACAAATCAAATTACAAGAGACATTTAAGATGTATACTTAACGATATGTCTATGTTATATTTAAAGCATCAAAATTAGGATGACACGTTTTATTTTGAATTCAGCGAGAAGCCAAAATCTCTTACAAAAGAAATCTTTGTGCTCTTAAAGAAAAGCATAATCGAAGCTTTTTCTTTATTTAAGAACCTACAGAAAATAGATTCCTATAAAAGATGGTAAAGAAAACCTGTAATATCATTTAGTCTTGAAGTACAGAAGTTAGTTAAATTTAAAGAAAGCAATCAAGTACTTTCCAGTATTATATATAAATGATAATCGGTAAAAAATTGAGGCGATAAAAATTCCTATCTTTAAATTTATTGACACAGATTCTTGCCTTGAAAGCTACCTCACTCTTTAGGATAAATTAGATAGAGAGTTATTACTGATGACAAATATAATTACAAGATAACTCCTTTCAATTACTTCATTTCTAAAGACAAGTTTTAAATGTAATTTGCTAATGAGAATTTTACTCTTTAACTTACAAAGTTTAGAGAGTGTAAGAAATTATATATTTAGATGCTATTCTACTAGGAAAAGATAATTTTTCTTATAGACTTCCTCTCCTCGAAATCACTTATTGAAAAATTTTATCTTATAAAAGATGGCAAAGATAAATTGGCTAAATCGTTAGCAAATAATTTAGGGAATTAAAGAGCTTTACAATCTTTGTTATGTTAATACAGACTTAAAGCAAGATAACATCTTGATGAACTTTCAGCCTCTTGGAGTTTATATAATTAATTTCAACAGAGCTTAAATAGAGCAAATCTTATTATTTGGAAATGATTATGGTATTCCAGATACACCACAGAGAGATAAGATTGGAGAGATGGAGAAACTTAATGAGAAATCTTGGCACTAATATAAGTAATAATAGATAGCGACATGCCAGGAAATGATTACTTTAGCTGCAAGATTTAGAGAGACCTTATGATGTAAAGAATAAAATTTTCTAAGAATTTGCATATTCAACTTTTCTCAGCTAAGCTAATAGAATTAAGAAACAAAAGAAGCAATCAAACATAGACTTAGTAAGTTTATATTAAGAGAACTGCCACATGACTATAAGTTTATTTTTGTGCGAAATATTTTAAAAACTCGCTTGTTATACTCACTTAAATTACTAATTTTTAAACATTAAACCCCTACATAAACCGTATTATAACCCTAATAATGTAAGCACTAATAGTCGTCTTTTGTCAATTAAAAATACAATCAAACAACTTCAGAGGTTTTGGGGTTTTGAATGTTTTATAAGGTTTTATAAGGATTGAGCTTATATTCAAACTTTAAATGATTTTCCTTTACACATGATTTAGACTATTATGGATTTTTTTATTTTTGAGAAATTTAATATTTTAAATCGACTTCATTCTCATAATTCGTTAAAAAATGTCTTATAATTTTTTAACTCTTTTATAAATTAATATAAATAATTACAAAGATTTATTAAAATAATAAAAGTTATAGTCTGATTTTTCGAATAATGACATATAAAGTTGTTTTAAGATAATTAAAATTTAAGAAAAATTATGAATAATGATTAATATTATATAAACCTTTTTAAAACTTGAATATAAGTTTTACTCTTATTGGATCTTGTGCAGAAATGACACTAAACTTAAGCGATAAGTTTTTATTACTTGAAATATTCGAAAGTATAAGATTAAAAATAACTAATTTTACATAATTTAAAATCTTTTATTTAAATTAAAGATCTAAAATTAATTTATTTTATAATATTTTTAAATTATCAGTAAACAAATTTTCAACATTCGATTATAAAAATATTATTTTAATATTTAAAATAAATGTTTGTTGGTATTTTTATTTTAAAATTATTCCTTTTTTTATTTTCAAATAATATTAAAAAATAAACCCTATCGCAGTTTATTGGCATAATTCATGATATAAAGCAATTTGAATATCATATTTATAATTATTAATTACAAAAGTTTGTTTGAATCTTAATTTGTAAGCTCAAACAATATTACTAACATATTTTAGAAATGAATCACCATCACTAAAACCAACCTCACTTGAATGGTAGAAAAACCATGAACATGAACTTTCAAGATCTTGCCGAAGATTCTGACTCAGAAGGCACTCTATCAAACGTAAGACATTAAATACTATATTTGTATAACTTTTATTCACAGAATCAGTGTAAAAATGTATAAAATATAAAAATAAATTAAATTTAATTTTTGTTAACTTTTAAGTTTACAATATAATAATTCTTAATGATAATTTGTTCATTTATTGAAATTAAATTCTAGTGTTCACTTTGCGCTATTAAAACCTGCAATAAATTAAATGATTTTTTGTAAATATTAAATTTGTTATTTATTTACTAATTTTTTTAGGTACAAAATTTTATTATTTTACATTTAAGTAATATAAAAGATGAATTAGAGAACAAAAGTTAGTTTATATAAATAAAAATGATTAATACTTAGAATCAAATCAATGTCAATAAAATAGGATTTAAAATTTCTATAAACTGTCTTTATAAAATTTAGGGTTTGTTAGCCTTTTCGATGATGGAGATAATCTTGAAAAGATACTCGTTTGCCCTCACAAGATATGTGAAAAATGCATTCTTAAACCTTTATTCTAGAAAAATTATTAATATTTTAGTTTTTTAATATTTAAAATCAAAATTAATATAAAAGTCGCTTTTTTAATCATTTATATACAAATATTTATTAATCATAATTTATTTTTATTATAAATGAATGGCAAGGTTAACTTTTAAATAAGAATAATTTAAAAGTTTGGAATAACTTACTTTATTGTCTTAGGATTTACAGATGTTACTATTTCTTAAAGTTTCAATTTTATTTTTTTTAAACATCCATTGCTTTTTGAAGTATTAGTTTTTTTCCTAGATTAATGAAATTATCTTATATTAAAGTTTAGAGTCTATAGATTTTTAATTTAACATAGTTAATTAGATCTATGGAATAACTTATTCAAAACAATAGTGGGGATGGTACGTCTCTCCACTACTTTAAAATATATGAAATATTTTTATTCCAAAAAAATTATAGTCCAGATAAAAATGAGTTAAAATTAACAATTCAGGGAATAAATATAATATTTAGCAACTATTAAGATAAGTAAAGTTAAATAAATGTGTTTATCATAAATATATAATATTCTCACATGCATATAATAAAAAAATTTGTAATCTTTTGAGCATTTAATAATTAAATTTAATACGTTTTCAAGTTTATTGACTCAATTTTTCTAATTTAAATTTAAAATTTGGTCATTTTAAATATATTTTAAAGGGGGGGGGAAGTTTCCTGCTCCAAACATTAAATTTTATGTTTTTTGAAATAATTTTAATAGAAACAATAAATTTCAATTTCAATTACCATAATCATGTACTATACAACATTTATTATTATATAATTTTCAAGGTACATAATTATTCTTTATCAAATTATATATTATTAACAAGGCTAAAATAAGTCTTTTTTAATAATATTTAATGAAATTTTCATTAAATTTTAAATTCATTATCAAGGTAGAAATGACATTTGAAGCTAAATTTAAAATAACTATATCATAATTGATGATAAAGATTCTTTGAAAATTATAAAAATTACATATTTTTATGAATGGGACAGGAAACTTCCGAAGGGGGCAGCAAACTTCCCCCCTAGGGTGCATATAAAATTTTGGGGCAGGAAACTTCCCCCTTCCATTTTAAAATATCAATAATCTTAATCGTATTTGAATTGACCAAATTTAATCTTTAATTAAGAGAAAAATTGAGTCAATAAATTTGAAAGCGATTTTAATTTTAATTATTTAATGCTAAAATGATACAAATTTTTGTGTCATATCCATGTGAGAAGATAATATCCTTATGATAAACACAATTATTTTTAACTTTAATTATCTTAAAAGTTGCTAAATAGTATTTTTATGACCTGATTAGTGAATTTTAACTCATTTTTGATCTGGAATTTGTTTTTTTAATTTAAATTTGTTTGGTGGTGAGACAGATACCGCCGAATAGTTCTATGATACACATAAAATTCAAAACCTCAAAACCCTTTCAATAGTTTGATTGAGTTTTTGATTGATAAAAGTAGACTATTAACGCATACTTTATTAGGGTTTATGTAGGGGTTTTATGATTAAATATTAGTAATTTAAGTGAGTATAACAAGCGAGTTTTTAAAATATTTCACACAAACACAAGCTTAGAGTCATGTAGCAGTTCTCTGAATTTTATCTTTTTAAGTTGATGTTTGATTGTTTCTATTGTTTGTTAATTCTCTTAGCTTGGCTTGATAATAGTTGAGTATGCAAGTTCTCTGAGACCTCCATTTATTTTATTTTTATCGAGATATTGTTTGATTCTCTGCTTAGAATCTCTCTCACCCCTGCAGCTAAAGTAATCGTTTCTTGGCATGTCGCTCTCTATTATTATTACTGCTAGAGCCCAGATATCCCATTAAGTGTCTCCATCTCTCCAATCCTCTCTCTCTGGAAAATATCCAGGAGTGCCGTATACATTTCCTTATGCAGAGGCTTGCACTCTTTGAGCTCTGTTGAAGTCAATAATATAAACTCTAAGAGGCTGAAAGTTCATCATGATGTTCTCTGGCTTTAAGTCTCTATGAACATAACCTAGCTTGTGAAGCTCTTCAATCCCCTCAACTATCTGCTATACTATCTAGCTAATTTATCTCTGACATCTTTTGTCAGATAAGAATTCTCAGTAAGTCATTTCAAGTAAAGGAAGCCTGAATGCTACAATATCTTTACCTAGTAAAATAGCATCAAGATAGATGATATGCCTGCACTAATTTAACTTTGCCTTTTAAAGATCATAATACTCATTAGCAAATTCCATATGGAACTTATCATCAGCAAGGAAGTAATTGAATGGATATATCTTGTAAGCATATTAGTCATCAGTAATGACTCTCTTCTCTATTTTATCTTCAAGAGTGAGGTAGCTTTCAAGGCAAGAATCTAAGTCAATAATTTTTAATATGGGAATCTTAATTGCCTCGATTTTAACAGTGATTTTATTGATCTCAGAGACTGGAAAGTTCTTGACTGCTTTTCTTCATTTTAACTTACTTCTAGACTTCAACTCTAAGAGACTCCACTGGGTTTCTTGATCTTCTCTTTTAGAGGAATCTATTCCAGTGGGTTCATGAATAAAGACAAAACTTTGATTGTGCTTTTTCTTTAAGTGCACTTTGAGGTCTCTAGTATGAGAATATGGCTTCTCACAGAACTCACAGACATACTTCCCATCTTTCTTTTAATGCTTGAGATATAACCTTGGCATATCGTTGTGTATATCTCTCAAGTGTCTCTTATAAGTTGACTTGTAAGGGAAAACTTTATTGCATTCTTTGCATTAATAGTCAACTTTGGCTGGTATTTATTAATGCTCTATGGCGGGTTGTTTAACCTCCTCCTCAATTTGCACAGCTTCTTTGATAACCTACTACTTAACTTATATTTAAATCTCAAAGCTAGACATGTCAAAGTTGTCATAAGTAGGCTCCCACTGAGTACAAGCGTCTCTGGTCTCTACTTTTCTTGGTTGCTGGAATGATAACTTTTATTGCTTTATCCAAGTAATGCCGCTCTTCTTAACAGGTTAGCGCTCATTTTAGTTTTCTGATATATTTTATTATAATAATGATAAAATCTACCAAGATGAACTATTATAGTAGAGTATAAGACACTTTGGTAGATTCTTTGCTGAGAGGTAAGAAAATTAACCAACCATAGAAGACTGTAAATTGACATATTTTATGAGAATTTTAAACATTTTAGTAAATTGAAATACTTCTAATGAAGTTTTGTTTCTCTAGGAGGTCCTCCAAATCAAGTTTGAACTTAATTTGGAGGACCTCGTAAAATAATTAAACATTATAAGGAGCAATTTAATGGAGATAGTTTGATAAAAATGGAAATCAATATGTAAAACTAGGAGCAAGTTTTTCAATGCTTCTCCTCATATCTTTTCAAGGTTGACCTCCAGTAGGTCCTCCCTATTTAATAGTAAAATTTAATAAACTTAGAATGGATATCCATAATTTTAAATTTCATTAACATTTTTAGAAAGAGAAAGCAAGATGGAGTCTATTAATGATGCAATGATAAGAATTTAATCTGAAGATTTAATAGGGAAATTTCGAAGTAAAGATGACCTCTATAGATATTTGGTATAGTAAGGTAAGTTCTTAAGTAAGTTTAAAAATCCATTATAGTTGGATTATTCTTGCCGACTTAGGAGGGAACTAAAATCTCATTCTTAAAATCCTTACTGAGTGAAGAAAAAAAAAAGCTTTTAAGTCTAATGAAATTAGGATGATAGAGATACCTAACTACACTGAAATATCAGTGACAAACCTATATAATGTGCTATGAGTGATCCAGATGTTGCTCTCTACCTTCCATCAAAGCTACAGCTCTCTAATAAGTTGCCAGAGAGAAACTTCTTCTTTGGTGTTCTTGCAACTCTGAAACCTGAGTACTTAAATGAAGTTATTTAAGAAGCTCATAAGAAACGCTACAGCATCTCTCCTGAAGAAAAAGAGAAGCAAGGTATTAAAATCAGCGACAACTGGCTCTAGGAACTAGAAGCATCCATTCATCTCTAGTAAGCTTAGTCTTCTAACTTTATAGAAAAACCTGGTTCTGCTATATACTTGATGAAAGAGCGTAGCAAATTAAACAGAGAGAGAAAATCACAGGTAAAGCATGAATTGAGTAAGAGACTCTACAAAGATTTCTAAAAACCAGACGAGAGGAACATAGACGCAGGAGCTGGCAATAAGAGAAGAAATATGGGCCTAAGCAAGTCTTAAGAGGAAGAAAAGAAAGATAAGCCAAATCCCTTTACGGGCAAATTTAATATGTGAATTTATTCATTCGTTTAAATCTAAAACTTATTTATATACACAAAATCTACCTTCTCTTGCGCATACTTTAGCTTTATCATCGCTGACTCTTTTAGCAGCACTCTTAATAAAATCTACTGTATCTATCTTCAAGTCGTGCATCAAGTGATAGAGTTGAAGTTTCTTGTAATGGCCTTTCAATAATCCTCAATATAATTCAATTCCATTGAACTGAGGACTGTTGGGAACATTAAATACATTGTTATGTTTAGCCTTTCATATTCCTTCCTTGTGTCTTAGTTTTATGGACAGATGAGTTATCTAAAAACAGAATAATCTCTTAGTCGGCGTACTTATCTCTGAGTTATTACAAAAGCTTTATGTATTATTCGGTCTTTATTGTGCGAGGGTGGATAACATAAGTCTCGAGGCCATTATCTTCGCTTATTCCACCAAGTATTGCATGAGTTTAAACCTTAACCTTTTAATCATATACTTCAATGTTGCTATATCTTTTATACCAAGACCTTGATATGAAGGTATTAAACGTGAATACTGCCTCATCAGCGTGTATGAACTTAATATTATTAGTAATAGCCCTCTGCATTTAATCGAATATATAATTTAAATTATCCTTATAAAATGGAACTTTAAAGTCAATCACTCTCTTAATGCGATTGACTGTCTTGTAAGATATTCCATTCTTTTTATATATGTTCGCTATAGATTAAGCAGAGATGTGAAGCTCAGGAAATTGGCGATGAAACATCAATGGCCTCTAGGCCAGAGAGAAATGAGCCCAGTATTTAAGAGTCTTATCATTAATAAGATAATCGATATGATGCTGCTAAAATTTTAAGGGTCTCTTAGGCTTAGAATTAAGATGCTATCTCTTTAAATTCAATGCTAATAGACAGTGAGACCTAACAGTTGCTGGAGATTTATGGAGCAGCCTTGCTATAGACGTGTAATTTAGGATAGGCTTGAGTTAATCACTATATTCATCACATCCATAACGCAACTTAAACAATAAATCTATATACTCACTGTCATAAACTGACCCCAAACCTCGCATATACTCACTTAAATTACTAATATTTAAACATTAAACCCCTAAATAAACCCTATTAAAACCCTAATAAAGTATGACTTAATGGACTGCTTTTATCAATCAAAGACTCATTCAAACAACTTCAGGTGTTTTGGGGTTTTGATTGGCGATTAAGATTTCGCTCATTATTTAAATGAAAAATTTATTACTTTAATGGAAATAATTCATTTTTAAAGATATTTTCATTGATAATGTTTATAAATAAATAAAAAAATTATCTTAAAAGTTATTTATAAATAAAACAATTTTAAAGAATAAAATTATATTACTCCATAAATTTTAAAGCTTGCCTGAAAATTAATTTGAACATATATATAATTGAAATAATATTCATAAATTCTTGCAGTTTTTATTTGTGCTCTTAAATAAGAAAGAGTAAATCATCAAGATGTAAGCTCAACTCACATTGTATATAGTTAATTCCTTTTAGATATTCTCTTGTCCAGCTTGTTCACCTGATGATCCTCAAAACTAAATGAAAAACAAAGAGAAAGGTTTTTCGGATTGTTTTGACTTATTTTTTTAATTTTAATTCTAATTAATTATATATAAATTTGAGTTCTTTTTTTAAATGAAATTATTATGAATTAAAAAATATGCATTATATATAAAATTAAATTCAAAACTAACCTGATAATTCTAAATAATTTAATCCCTGATTTATTATTAATAAATAAAAAGTATAGGCATTTTTTTCTTTCTAAAATTCAAAACATTATATATATATAAAAATGGTATTTATTTTTTAAAAATATAAAAGAGTTTACATAATAACTGAGCCACCCCAAAAAAAACAGATTTGCCCAGGAAAAGAAAAATACAAGCTCTAATTCTGTTCAGAATATTTAGCAGACTAAACCTCCTTCCAAAAGTGCAAGTCAAGTCAAGTTTATGAACACCAAGGATGTTGCTCAGCATTCACACAGCAACACTGAGCTTTAAAGAGTTGAGAGTCATCTGTAAATGTAGGTGCAGCGAGTGCCAGATGGATATATCCGTGGTCAGCTAGAACATTCTTCCTTGCAAAGTACTAGTGCGGCATCAAATATTTTATTTTAAAAAACACAGTTATAAGAAATTATTTAATTTGGGGTTATGTTCTCCAGGTAATGTAAAAAATATATAATTATTATTTCAGAATTTTTATAATCCATTTTATCAAGTTAGAATATTAGTCTAGACTTTTGACAATGAAATGAGTCAAAATAATATAATTTCTCATCATAATCAAATTAATAAAAGCTATCAGAAAAAAATACTAAATTTAATGATTTTATTAAATGAAAATGATTAAGCTATTTTAGATTTATTCTAACAAATATAATTTATTAAGTTTTTTCCTCTAAAATTTTATATATGATTCAAAGTGATAAGAGAACGTCATGAAATGAAGCTTAATCAATTTCATATAACAAAATCAATGATGTTTAGTATATTTTCGAATTAATTTATTCCCAATTTAATTATGACAGGAAATTAATTATTTTGACTCGTTTCATAGTCAGAAACCATGATTAAGGGTCTATAAAACTTTTCAAATGGTTAATAAAAGATACTGAAATATAGATTATATTTAAATAACACCACCTGTAGAGAAATATCCCCAATTTTTAATATCAAATTTCAATAAATTTCGTTAACAAATAAAAAATTAAAAAAGATGTAATATCTAACATTAAATGGTAGATAATTCATTTTTATTTTATATAAGAAAATGTGACTAAATTGATGAACTTAATCAAAATAACTTTGCGAAAGCTTAATTAAGCAAACAGTAAAATTAAATTGGATTTAAAAAACTTTATTAAAACAATAAATTTAGAAATAAATAACTCATATTTATTACTAATTTAATTCAGCATTCTTATAACTATGTTCTTTTTAAAAATAATTGTTATAAATAGATATAATTTTAATCACGCAATCTATGTTATAAGGAAAGTATAGTGCCATAGCACACAAACCAAATGCTCCGGGAGTTTAGACCTGCAGCAAAATCAAACATCAGCTTGCAGCAGAGCAGCAATCATCATTATGATTAAGGCTAAAACCTGAAACAAAACTTGCCTTAGAGCATGCTATCGTATTTCAGAATGAATGATAACTCTGTGATGAACAAGAATTTGAGACAGTAAAATTAGATGCATTTTGACTAAAATCCACATGCAAGTCTAGATTCTATGAGATAAGTTTCTCACTCAGATACTCACAGACAAGCTTATCAGCGTCATGCAAGTGACATTTTGAGATAGCCATTGAGCTCAGCTAATAATGCTAAGAGATTTAAAATAAATCAATCAAAATACTAAATTTAATGTTAACTACTCAACATCAGAAATATAAAAAACATTTTTTAACTTTTTAGAGAGGCAGCAACAGTGTCAGTGGGGTTTAATAAGTTGAAATGAACTTTTAGCAAATGCAATCTATTGATCACGAAGAAGAGAAAGAATACTATTTATATAAAATTTTAAGGGGAAAGCCAGTTCATATAAGACGTGGTAATTTAAGAGGAAAGTAGAAATTTCGCAATCTGCTAAAAATCCAAGCTACCATTATCAAAGTATTGTATAACTTGCCAAAAATCATATATTTGTTCACAGTGCATTCTTGAAAAGCACCAAGGTCATAATGTGAATGATTTGCTTATGAGTCATGCTGCCACCCTTAAGTTCCTGTCAAGAGAGAACTTGAATGTTTAGAAGAATAAAAACCCCACAACACTTTCTTGAAGTAAATAAGTGCTTTGATTTCTAGGGTATATTTCGGGTCTTATTGGGGTTAATTGAGAAATTAGACTATTTTGCAATATAAGAAATAGAATTTACCGAAATTTAGAGTTTATTTATGATGAGTAATATTTAAATTTATTGCTATAGCTTAGGGAAAGTACGAGCATTAATTTGGAATCAGTCAAACCAGTACTGAATTATGCAATTATAGGCAATAAATTTCTATGTAAGAGTGCCTCAACTTTTACAAATTATTTCTATAAAAAAATAATATGAATATAATAAAAGTATTTGAATTAAATTAAATGTATCTTGATTAAATTATTTTCCTAGATAAGTACTCGTTGCCTTTATAATTATAACTAAGGGCCTTAAAAAACATCGAGCAAATAATTAAAAGTTCTCACAGTCCATAATAGTTACTTTTGAGACTCGAAGATTTGAAGAATTGGAACAATTTACACTCAAAGATAGCGTTGATGTTTCAACGCAAGTTTCCTTACATGTGTATCTCTCTTTAATCCTAAAGAAATATTTATAGATGAAATTATAATACTTTCTATACAGTCAACAAAGTTAAAAGAATGATTTATTTTACAGTCTCATTTTATAGTAATAACTAAAATTTTATATTATTAAAAGCAGAGAGCTATTACTAATAATATCATGTTCATACACGCTGATGAAGTTATACTCACTTTTCATAACTTTGTATATGAGTTATTTACATGTGATATGATAATGTAGAAGGCTACGACTAATAATTCTGGTTAGAAATAATGTTATTCTTTCTTGCTCTATTAAGCAAGACAGTATATTGATTTAATGAATTATCTAATAGTGCATTAATATTAAAATTGGATTTAGAGATTAATTATTAATAAATACAAATTAAAACATTAAATATTCTAGCTAATAAAGAAATGGCGCTGGTGAAAATGGCAAGCGCTGATCATATCTTTATGGTCGCAACTTGATTGTTAGCGCATTTAGCTATAAATTAAGTCCGATTGGTAGTTCTGGCGGGTGCTTGGAAGGCTACCAGCATTTAAGCTTCGTCCCATAATATTACTGCTGCCATCCCTGCCGTTATGATGCCAAATTTTTGCGACGCGCCTTGTGATGCAACTCGCAAAAATTCTGAAGGGCAATAGCAGTAAAGCTTACTCATACCCTACCTTAGCTTTATGCTTGTTCATATAATACCCATAGCTCCCAGCGCTGCCTAGCTGCATGCTACTACTGACGCGGGACCCATTATTCAAATATTTAACCTACTGGCCGTCACTGGGATTAAAAGTAGGAATCCTCAGGGGTCCAATAATACTTAATGTTAGATGAACGAGAACCAATTGATATTGGAGGACTAAGATGTGCATTCCCAATCCCTCAGGTTCTATCACCGCTAAGGTTAGCTAAAGAACAAACGCTGTGCTTAGTGATAAGCTAGTGCAAGATAATAGGGCAAGTGACGATTTAAAATATCATCTGAGGCCAAGAATCAGATATATTCAGAAGAGATGCCTAAAAATAATGAAAGCCCAGCAGTACAAGAGTCAAAAGCACCTAACGCAAATAGTGCTTTACTCGATTTCAATGACCGAGTAGATTCAAATTCAAGCTCAAGCTCGGATTCATGTTCAAGCTCGGATTCCAGTTCGAGTTCAGCATCCAGTGTTGATCACAACTCAAAGATCATGCTTAGTAAAATATCATCAAAGTTGAGGAAATCAAGTGGATGCAGAGTATTTCCTAAGGAAAGAAGAGGTGATAGGGATAACGATATCATTTAGGATGGGGATTATGTTATCAGTTGAGGTAAAGGAAGTATTAACGACTCCCCTAGAGATCCCAAGGTCTCACGCGCTCGAGTACTTTTTCGCTGAATAAAAAATACTCAGTCATTAGCCACGAGTATTCGATCGACCCTATGCGTGGCAAGTCAAGTTAATTCAAGCTCAGGTACCCCATAGCGTTCGGAACGCATCGTCTTGGTAGATTACTTCTATCTGGCACAGCGATTCTCTGGCAACGTCCTTGGGCCCATTCATGATTACATAAAGCTCAACAAGATCTAGGTATCCCAACCTCAAAAGTAAAGGCCAGAGGTAATTGCGCAGGGGCCACTCAAGCAGCTGCTGAAATCACGTCTGTACAACAACCATTATGGGAAATCAACTTTGGCATGGGATGGTACTACTCGAAGAGATATTAACACGAAGAATTCACGCTCAGCAGATTAAATTTCTACAGCATGTGGTTTGAGAGGGCCAAGTCGCAGCACTTTATGGAATGCGTGATTCACGCCATCAACTACGCAGTGAGTTACCGCTGCTTCACTTCACGAGAGGAGGTCATTCGGATGATGCGCAGGAGAACGTACGTCTCACACAAGTAGGTCCTCACATACAATCAATTCAATGGGGTCTCGCTCAAGCAGCTGAGCGACGTCGTCGCAGATTCCAACAACAACCTCTACTCCCCTGCGAAGATTTACGATTGGCAGTACTCCCAGCAAAACCCTTACTGCAGTGATTTGCTCAACGTGCTCAGTTAATCGAGCTCTATCGCATTCATCATCATCTATCGAGAATAATCTATCGGGGTCACCTTCACTCACGCTGTCAAGCATAAGAAATGTTCGCAGGGCATTCAAAACCCCAAAACCCCTTAGTGAGGTTTATAAGTGCTTTGATTTGTAGGGTATAGTTGGGGTCTTATTGGGATTAGTAGAGAAAACGCATGTTTTTTATGAATTTAATGAATATTTAATGAGTATAACTGTACTTAATTCAAACTATTTTATCTGCTTATCTTTGTGATACCTCTTGAATTTAGCAGTCTGTAGTTGTTCTAGTATATCATCCAATGATTATCGTGGATATGCTGGAGCATTTACGATGACCATCTCAACTATCTTCTTAATTTCATTGCATATTTCATCTTGCTTAATATGTTTAGCAGCCAAACTTATTGATTATTTCTCATGTTTTGTTCCAAAGTATGACATACTTTCCATATCGCACTCTAAGATAATTGCAGCTACCGCCCAAACATCCCATTATACAGACCCATTTGTCCATTTCTCTCTCATAGGGAAGTATCATGGAGTGCCTAAAACATTAGCTAAAGTCACTATCTCTTGTCTTATTGATCTGTTGAAATCTATGACTACTACTTCTAAAGGGCAGAGATGTAGCATTACATTTTCTGGCTTCAAATCTCTATGAACATACCCTAGATCATGGAGCTCTTTCACACCCTTAGTCATATCTGTGAGTATCTCATTCAAATCATCAGGATATCTATTATGGTAGCGATAATCTCTTAGAGTCATTTCAAACTTCTTGAGTCTCAATGCAATAAAACCATGACCAAGTATAACTCCGTCGAGCTTAGCTAAGTTCTTGCATTATTATTTCTAAGCCTCTCTCAGTACTATGTATTCATTTGCAAACTCATTTTAATATTGCTCGTTCTTAATGAGATACTTGAATGGATATACCTTGTATGCGAATTCATCAACAACTATAAGCTTTACCTTGTTAGGTACGTCAATATTCAAATAGTTTTCAATACAGCTGCTTATGTCGACTGCATTTAATGCAGGTATATACATTGCTCTCTCTTATAAGCATGCAATATACATACCATTTGCTGGTTGGTTCATTGACTCAAACCGCTTCTATCTCTTAAGTCTCTCCTACTACGCTATTTGTGGATCAAGAGAGTTATTTTTTCTTTTAGCAGGTACAAGCTTTTAAGTTTCCTCATCTTTAATCAGGAATTCGCTTAGATGATGCTTTTGCATATGTCTCTTTACTTTAGCTGAGTGAGTATAAGACTTCATGCAGGTAGTGCATTAGTATCTACCATCTACTTTATCAATCTTGAAGTAGATCTTAGCTCTACCAGAGTGTACCTCTTTGATGTGTCTCTTCAAGCTAGACTCAGTTGAGAAAAAATTTTAGCAGCCTTCACATTAAAATGTTTTAATTTTTTCTATTGGTTGCTGTTCCTTATCTTCCTCAACCAATTCAACTTATGTTTAAACTCCCATCTCAGCACTCTACTTCTTGTTTTAAACTTAAATTTTAAAGACCTCAGCTTCAAACTCTAGAGCTCTTAGCTCTACCTCCTTTTCAATATAAATTACTTCTGGTTTCTTGGAGGAGCCAAAGTTGAGCAATGATTAACCTGTTCCAAGAGAACCTGCCTTACGATTTAAGTTAGCCGCCATGTTTAAATTCAATTTTAAATTTCTATTATTAATAAGTAAAAACCTCACTGGCTATACTAACTTTGTATAGGAGCTGGCACTGCAACAACAATGGTTGATCTTAGGTGTTAGACATCATATTTATACTTAGTTTATAACTATAAATTTTCTAATTTTATGCTTAATATTTTTATTTTGGTACCAACTGAGAATAAATTCAGGTTGGTACTGGTACCAATTAGGTTTTGAACCATTTTGGAACTTTTCCATTCAAACCTCATTAGTTTAAAACTAGGTACTAATTAAGTTTTGGTACTATTAAATTGGTACCAATTAAATTTTAACGAATTTAGTACCGGTACTAATCAAATTTAAACAAATTTAGTACTAATTTAATGGAACTAAATTGATTAAAATGGAGCTCCATTTCTGAAGTTTGTTACAGCTTCTGCCAGCTTTCTCCACGTATCCTTACCAGGTTGACCTCCTATGAGATGGCCATATTTAATACTAAGATTTTTAACAGTAGGATCCAGAACTCTATATATTAAAATTTGAAATTCAATAACAAGAGAAGGAACAAGGATGGAATCTATAAGTACTGCAATGAAGAGGGTTGAAGCTTAAGAAATGATCTCAAGATTTAGAAGCAAGGAAGATCTCTATCGATACCTCACTTAGCATGGTAAGCATGTGAAATATACTCAATCATATGCTATAGTGGGTTTATTCCTTCCAACGATGGAAGGTACCAAAATTTCATTCTTAAAAGCTATACTCTGCGATGAGAAGAAAGCTTCAAAAACAGTGAAATAAAGTTGATAGATATACCAAACTACCCAGAGATTTCAGTCACTAATCTCTACGAGGATGCGATGAAAGATGAAGAGGTGGTAGTTTATCTTCCTACCAAGAAACAACTCTCTAACAAGCTTCCAGAAAGGAGCTTCTTCTTTGGAGTTCTTGGCACTTTAAGAGAGAGTTATCTCAGAGAGATCATAGAAGAAGCTCACAAAAAATGCTACTCTATTTCTCCTGAAGACTAAAAGAAGCAATGCATACTAATAAGCGAGACCTGGCTCGCTGAGCTTAAGAAGCATCCATTCCTCTCTCGTAAGCTTTGATTCATAACTTTGTAGGGAAACCTGGAACTGGTATATTCCTAATGAAAGAGCATGCGAAGGTTCACAGAGAGAGAAAGTCATAGACTATTTATGAAGTGAGCAAGAGACTTTATAACGATGTCTAAAAGCCAGAAGAAATGAACATAGATGCAGGAGCTGGCACGAAGAGAAGAAATATGGGTCCAAGCAAGCCATAAGAAGAGGAGAAGAAAGAGAAGCTAAACCCCTTTATGGGCCAATTTAATATGTGAATATATTCATTCGTTTAAATCTAAAACTTATTTATAACATTCATTCTTCCTTCTCTCGCACAAACTGTTGTCTTATCTACGCTTACTCTCTTACAGCTGCTTTGAATCAAGTCTACTGAATCGATAGGCAAGTCATGCATAAGATGATACAGCAGCAGCTTCTTGTATCGAGTCTTGATTTAACTCCAGTAGAATTCTATTCCATTAAATTAAGGACTATAAGGAACGTTATAAACAGGAGTTATATTTAGGTCTTCATAAGCTTTCTTAGACTCCTTAGTCTTATGAACTGATAGGTTATCAACAAACAGGATGATCTCTTGGTTGCTATACTTCTCTCTGAGCTTATGTAGGATCTCTATATACTACTCTCGCTTAATAGAGCGAGGGTGAATCACATAACTCTCTAAGCCTGAATTTTCACTTATACCAGCTAAAATTGCATGAGTGACTACCTTTACTTTTTAGTCATAAACTTCTATGTTATCATACTTCTTATACCATGACTTATTAATAAAAGTGTTGAACGTAAACACAGCTTCATCTGCATGTATGAACTTGATGTTATTATCAATAGCTCTCTGCATTTAATCATATATATATTTTAATTATTACTATAAAATGGCACTGTAAAATCAATCACTCTCTTCACTCTGTTGACAGTCTTGAAAGTAATACCATTTCTTCTATAAATGTTGGCTATAGTCTAAGGAGAGATGCGCATATCAGGAAACTTGCGATGAACATTACAGCTCGCTAGTCTAGAGGAAAGTGTGCCCAATACTTTAAAGTCTTAGAGTCACAGAGGTGGTCAATATGGTGCTGTGAGAACTTTTATTTTCTAGCAGGATGCTTTCAAGTACCAGAATTAAAATGCTAAACAGCTAACATGCAGTGATACCTAACAGTAGAGGCACTCTTGTGTAAGAGCTTTGCAATAGCTGCATAATTCAATACTGGTTTGACTTAATCTATATTCATACTAGTACCATACCTAAGCTGAAGCAGTAAATCTAAATATTTCTCATCATAAATCGACCCTAAATTTCGCTAATTTTTATTTCTCATTTTGTAAATAGGCCTAATTTCTCTACTAACCCCAATAAGACCCCAACTATACCCTACAAATCAAAGCACTTATAAACCTCACTAAGGGGTTTTGGGGTTTTGATTGCCCACTTCGACAACGCTCGATCAGCCATCTTATACTCAGGGGTCGAAAAATGTGCCTCCTACTGGAATGTCAATGAATTTTTTAAGAGCATCTATGCCGTTAAGCTATGGGTGTTGAATCCTGATTCGTTCAGCCCCGAAGAGAAATGGAAATAAGTGGCTTTATTGAAAAGCTTAATAACTGGTGATAAAACCTCTACCAAGGGTAAGATTGTGAATACTGAGCGTAAAAGAAATACAAGACCAAGCGAATGACTTTGAGAAAGAATCATCGAGTAAAGTAGCCGCTTGAGAACGCTGAAAAGCATCCCTGAGTCTATACCTAACACTTAATTCTTCTAGTAATGTTTTTCCGATAGCTTGTTCTCTACCCGTTAAAATACAGCGCATTTACTAACAGTACAATTCTCCTGCAGTCTAGATTCAAGCCAAAGTAGTTAAAGCGAATTCGCTCAAGCGCATAGCAAGTTAAAGTGAAATCATTATGCGAGAATTTAAACATTCACCACTACTCACTGCAAATTATGGTCGCTTCCCTAGATGTGAAATGGAGTACTATGAGAGTTGCTTGAAGGAATGACAAATATCTCACGATCCAGCAGCTAAAGTCAGCGTAAATACTAACGGTAGATAGATTAGCGTAAAGGCTATTCGAATCAGTAATTGAAGTTGTTAATCGCTTGCAGTTCGAGAGATAAATCTAAATCATTCACAGAGTACCTCAGTATTTAATTAAAAATCTCTGATTTCTATTAGCGATACTACCAAAGTTTCCCTCGAGTATCTTTCGCGCTTTATCAACGAGTCAACCCTGAGAAATGTTTATTTCCTACCAAAGGTCAAATCATCGATCGAAACGTAAGACTATTTGCTCCAGGTCATTAGCGGAGAGCTTTGGTGCCCTCTCTAAAAAGACATTCGATTGTTTTCTTGTGTGTGGCCGCCCCCAGGCAGGTACTCCTTGAGAAGGTTGCGGATGCTGCTGAGAAGATGAAGAAGCCCCTTGGCATAGATGAGAGCAGGCAGCCAGATAAGGCTTGGCTGGTAAGCGTGCTTTCTACGCACAGCCCCCGCGATCAGATTTTTGACGAAAGCTACCTGCCGCCCACTAAGTCTAACGCGAAAAAGAATCTCAATTGATAGACATACCCCCAGATTCCTCAAGAATCTCCTTCACTCCAAGAATAAGCATCGTCGAACCAACCTTACGATGGTAAGAGATGACAAAAGGGCAGCAAAGAAGCATAAGCTCAGCGTTTAGCAGCACAATCTGGAAAG
>ARYC01005072.1:0-32820 GCA_000711775.1 Oxytricha trifallax
AACCCCAAACCCCCATAGTGAGGTTTATAAGTGCTTTGATTAGTAGGGTAAAGTTGGGGTTTTATTAGGGTTAGTAGAGAAATTAGGCCAGTTTGGAAAATTAGAAATAGAAATTAGCGATTTTTGGGGTCTATTTATGATGCGAAATATTTAGATTTTACTGCTTAAGCTTAGGTATGGTGCGAGTATTAATATAGACTAACTCAAGCCAGTGATGAATTATTGTGCGATTGCAAAGCTATTGTGTAAGAGTGTATCGACTGTAACATATCACTGCTTGCTAACTGTTTCGCATTTCAATTCTGGTTCTTGATAACATTTGTAAAAAAATAAAAGTTCTCTTAGCAGCAAATTTAATATCTCTGCGATTCTAAGACTCTTAAGTATTGGGCACATTTCCCACTTGACTAGCGAGCTGTGATGTGTCATCGCAAGTTTCCTGACATGCTTATCTCATAGACTATCGCAAATATTTATTGAAGGAATGGTATGACCTTCAAAACTGTCAACTGATTGAAGAGAATGATTGACTTTACTCTGCCATTTTATTGTAATAATTTAAACTATATATTTGACTAAATGCAGAGGTCTATTGATAATAACGTCAAGTTCATACACGCTGATGAAGCTGTGTTTATGTTCAACACCTTTATTAATAAATCTTGGTACAAGAAGTACGATAATATAGAAGTGTATGACTAAAAGGTTAAGGTTGTCACTCACGCAATTTTGGCTGGTATCAGTGAAGATTCAGGCCTTAGAAACTTATGTTATTCATCCTCGCTCTATTTAGCGAGAGCCGTATATAGGGAACTTACATAAGCTAAGAGATAAGTACAACGATCAAGAGATCATCCTGTTTGTTGATAACCTCTCAGTTTATAAGACTAAGGAATCTAAGAAAGCTTATGAAGTGTTAAAGATAACTCCTGTGTATAACGTTCCTTACAGCCCTCTGTTTAATGGAATCGAATTCTATTGGAGTTATATTAAGATTCACTACAAGAAACTCTTGCTGTATCACCTAATGCATGATCTACCAATCGACACAGTAGACTTAATACAGAGTAGTTGCAAGAGATTGGGTAAAGACTAGACTACGATATGTGAAAGGAAAGGAAGAATGAATGTTTATTAATAAGTGCTAGACTTAAATGAATGAATTATTTCACATATCAAACGAACTCTTAAAAGGATTCGGCTTCTCTTTCTTTTCTTCCTCAGGTGCTTAACTAGGACCCATGTTTCTTCTCTTTGTACCAGCACCAGCATCTATGTTCATTTCATCAGGCTTTTAAACTACATTATAAAGTCTCTTGCTAACTTAATGAATGGTTTGAGACTTTCTCTCTCTGTGAACCTTTGCATTCTCTTTCATTAGAAATATACCAGTTCCAGGTTTCCCTAAAAAGTTATAAATCAAAGCTTACTAGAGAGATAAGGATGCTTCTTAAGCTTTGCTAGCCACGTCTCGCTTATTAGTATTCCTTGCTTCTTTTAATCTTCAGGAGAAATAGAGTAGCGTTTCTTATGAGCTTCTTCTATAATTTCTCTCAAATAATCCTCTTTGATTGTACCAAGAACACCAAAGAAGAAATTTCTTTCAGGCAATTTATTTGAGAGTTACTTCTTGCTAGGACGGTAAATAACCACTTCATCATCTTTCATTGCATCCTCGTAGAGATTTGTGACTGAAATCTCTGGGTAGTTAGGTATTTCAATCAGTTTGATTTCTATGTTTTTAAAAGCTTTCTTCTCCTCGCAAAGTATTGCTTTTAAGAATGATATTTTAGTACATTCCATCGTTGGAAGGAATAGATCAACTGTATACATCGTTGATTAACATCAATTTATTTTACCATGCTAAGTAAGGTATCCATAGAGATCCTCCTTGCTTCTGAATCTTGAGATCATTTCTTGAGCCTCAACCCTTTTCATTTGTTCATTGAATGATTCCATCTTTGTTCCTCTTCCTATTAATGAATTTCAAGTTTTAATTTATAGACTTCTGGATCCTTTCCTTTAAAATCTTACTATTAAATATGGGCATCTTATAGGAGGTCAACCCTGTAAAGATACGTGGAGAAGGTTCGCAGAAGCTGTAACAAACTTCAGAGATGGAGCTCCATTTTTATCAATTTAGTTCCATTAAATTAGTACTAAATTTGTTTAAATTTAATTAGTACCGGTACTAAAATCGTTTAAGTTTAATTGGTACCAATTTAATAGTACCAAAACTTAATTTGTACCTAGATTTAATCCAGTGAGGTTTTAATGGAAAAGTTCCAATCTGGTTCAAAACTTAATTGGTACCAGTACCAACCTGAACTTTATCTGAGTTGGTACCAGAATCAAAATTATTAAGTGCAAAATTACAAAAATTATAGTTATAAACTGAGTATAAATATGAAGTCTAAGAGCTGAGATCAAACCATCATTAATGCTGTAGCAACTCCTATATAGTCCAGCTATAGCTATAGAGGTTTTAAGAGCTTTATAATAGAAATTTAAATTTGAATTTAAACATGGCGGTCAACTTAAATCGTAGAGCGGCACTTTTAGGAGCAGTTCAATAAATGCGTAACTTTGGTTCAACCAAGAAACAAAAAGTTATATATATTGAGAGGGAGGCAGAGCTAAGAGTTCTTGAATTTGAAGCACAAGTTTTTATTATATAGGTTTAAAACATGAAACAGAAAGCTGAGATAGAAGTTTAAACATTAATAAAAGATGCTGAGGAAGAAAAGGAACAGCTTCAGATTTAAAAGATTAAAACTTTTGAATGCAAAGACTGCTAAAACTTTTTCTCAACTGATTCCAGTTTGAAGAGACATATGAAAGAGGTTCACTCTGGGAAAGCAAAGGTGTATTTTAAGCAAGATAAGGTCGATGGCAGGTACTAGTGCACGACTTGTGAGAAGTCTTATACTCACTCAGCTAAAGTTAAGAAACAAATGCAGAAGCATCACCTAAGTGAGTTCTTGATTTAAGATAAAGAGACTTAGAAATTAGTGCCCGCTAAAAGAAAATCTAATAATTGAGACTTAAAAAGAACAACAGAGAAGCTCAAGAGGCAAAAGCGAATAGAATTAATAAATCAACCTGCTGGTAAAGTCTTTTTAGCATGCTTTTAAGAGAGAGCCATGTATATTCCTGCAATAAATGCAGTAGACCTTAGCAGTTGTATTGAAAACTACCAAAATATAAACGTACCTGCTAAAGCAAAACTCATAGTGGTTGATGACTATGCCTACAAGGTATATCCTTTCAGCTATCTCCTTAAAAACGAGCAGTATCAAAATAAGTTTGCTAACGAATATATTATAATTAGAGAGGCATAGAAAAAAGAATGCAAGAATTTGCTCAAGCTAGATGGTGTTATTTCAGGGTTTGGTTTCATCGCACTAAGGCTAAAAAAGTTTGAAATGACTCTCCGAGATTATCTATATTAAAACAGATACCCATATGACTTGAATGATATTCTATCTAATATGATAAACGGTGTTTAGGAACTTCACTAGCTTGGATACGTTCATAGAGCTTTGAAGCCTGAAAATGATATGCTAAACTTTTGCCCTTTAGAATTAGTCGTAATCAATTTTAATAGAGCTTTAAGATAAGAGATTGTAACCTTAGCTAAGGTTCTTGGTACTCCAGGTTACTTCCCAATCAGAGAGAAATGGACTAATGGATCTATTTAAGGGGATGTTTGGGCAGTAGCTGCAATAATATTAGAGTGCGATGCGGAAAGCATGACATACAAAAATACAAAATATGAAAAACAATCAATCAGCTTAGCTGAGAAGCACATAAAACAAGATGATGTATGCTAAGAAATAAAGAAGATTGAAGAGAAGATAATAGTAAAGCTCCAGCATATCCAAGACAATCCTTAGACGATATGCTCGAACCACTAGAAAGCGAGATTCAAGAGATACAACAAAGACAAGCAAGTAAAATTCGTGTGATATAATTAAACTAATACTCATTAAATACATATAAAAGTCTCATTTTACCTGCGTTTTCTCTACAAACCCTAAAAAATCCCCAACTTTGCTATACTAATCAAAGCACTTATAAACCTCACTATTGGGTTTTGGGGTTTTGATTGACTTCACTTAAAACCAATTTTTATTTTACAGATTATTTTAAATAATATTGTTAATTTCTGATTGAATGAAAGATTATAATGCTTTTACTATTAAAATTTAAAAATTAACTCTTCAAATAACATAATACGGTATCATAATAACCATTATTTTAACATTTAATAACATTTTTATCATACATTTATAAACATATATTAATAATTTAATTTTTAACATTTGGGGTTTCATACTTTCTTTCTTGATGTTTATAATTGAGTTAATTATGGCTTGCTTCTGCAAGGATGATTACTTTTTAGGTTTTTATTTCTCGCTAGATTTGGTGTCTACGCTTTCTTTTTATTTTATTTAACTTATTTAAACATTGAGGTTAATTTAGTATCGAATAATCTAGATATCTTAGTGTCTATTAATAGTTGGACATTTTTAATAAAAAGTCATTTTTTACGTTTCTTTGATTACAGATATTGGATGGATTATGGAAGAGGCTTATGGAATTGGTGGATCTGCGGGTAACGCTTTAGCAATCTGCTAAGCTAGCTAAAGCTGGAAGAGGTGTTCGTATTGGTACTAAAGCAGGTAGAGTAGCAAGAGTAATTAGACTCATCATACTTATCAGAATTTATATTAATATCATTACATCTCCCCAACATAATTAATAAGGTTATACCCCCTCCTATATAGGATTATAGGCAGCCCCCCCAATTAAAATATAAAATTAGAATCGTTAAATTGTACAAGACAGCCAATAATGCGTTTAATTAAGTAGGAGAAGATCCCTTAGAAGAAGAACTAAAAAGAGCTAAAGAAATCAATTATAAAAAAATTTTGGTCCTCGAGAAAAAGCCATCAATTATTGGAAAATCTCCATCTCAAAACCAATAACTATTATTGAATGATGCAAACAACTAAGATGTTCAGCATTGACCTATCAGCCCTTAAAACATAAAATCATTAACAATTATTTTAATTTATTGTATTTTATAATGCATTTTTAATGGTCATTTTAAAAGTATTAAAGCTGATAAATTTATAAATAAGAACCTTTTTGAAGCAAAACTTTTTTTTTAAAAAAAATTTAATATTTCTAATTGGCAATCCCTAAATTTCTTGCAATTTAAATCAATAAAACTTTCTCAAATACTTTAATTGGAATTTTTTTAAAGTCTAAGATATTTAATAAAATTTATTGTTAAATACTTGGCTGAAACAAAAACAATATGTATTTAATTAATGTGGCCATATTCATCCTATGAAAACAATTAATTATGCTCAATTTTTTGTATTTCGAATAAAGCCAACAACGCTTTAACAAATGACGACCTCGAAAAGAGAACAAGTGGTCTAACTGTACGAATCAGCCCAATTAAAAAGGATTATAATATCTAAATAACCTCAAAACCCCTACCCTATTCTCATTCAATTGTGTTTTCTAGAAGTGTCTATGTAAATAAAAGGAAAGTGCTTCAAAGCAAGAGGTTCAGAATTTTATCCCACAAGAGTCGAAATTCGGTAAAAGATTATCTGATTTGATCACTAGAAGAGTTATTGTGCTAGTACTTGCTATGCTTATTTCAGTGCCAGTGTTCTCCACAGGTAAATTTATTATTCCTGAATAATTTTAAGTTTCGTTATACAAAAGAAGATTTGAGAAATTCTACTCTTTACTCATTTTACCTATCTGGATGACAATACTACATATGTAGTTGCTATGAATATGATGATTGGTTTCCAGGAAGGGGAAGATGGATTTAACAGACTCTTCAATCCTTTATCGAATATCAAGTTAGAACAACTACTCCCATTATTATAAAGTTAAACACATTTACTAATTTCAATCAAAAAATTACAAATAAACTTATCGATAATCTAAAAAAACTATTAAGCAATATCCTTGCTAAGTGTAGGAATGCTACTTGGGAATCTGGACTTGATGTAAGTTATATAAATGTTATACAATGTCTAATTCAAATTTGTTATAGCCTTTAATTTGAGAAATAATGAGCAATCAATCGTCGCTACAGGAGATGACTATGATTATGTCGCTATTTTCGATTAAAATTAACTTATAAAATTGTAAGAAAGAAGAATCATTGAATCTCTTTTTTAAAATCCTTTTTAAAGAGTTTTTCTTCGATTTGAGAAGTTAAACAAAGTTAGGCTCAGGATTAAGTATATGCAACAAAATTTTTGTTTGTTTCGTTCTCGCAGGAGGTGCGCTACTTTATACTTCTCAATGAAATGATTTGGTCGTCAATCCTAAATTATCTTATAAGAATAATTCAATCATTTAGATTTATCATAAAAATTTGTGTAAAATCCAATTGAGCAGATGATCAAGAAAGTCACTAGAATATCTGAAAATCCATTACTGGCAGCGTAAGAGGAAGAAAACGAGGCGCTGGCTATGGAAAAAGTAAAGGAAGAACTTGCTAAGTAGAAAAAATCTGGAAAGAAAATATCATTAAGGAAGTTAAAGAAAGACCCTACAATTAATTTTAATACCTTTTACATTTGGAAGGCTTAACAGTTATATTCAAAGATATATATATTTTTAATGAGTTTATCTATTTGTTAAACGGAGAAATAGGTTCTAGAATAAACTATCATTAAAATTGGAGCACTTTTAGAACTTGGTTTTGGTGAGGCAGGTTCAAAGATTATTGCTCAAATATGGCAGGAGATGGTGATATAAATCCAATGTTTCCTGGTCAAAAGATCAATGCTATCTTTAGTTTTTGTGATATTAGAAACTTTAAAGATGCAACTGAGGTCTTACAAGAGGGTGTTATACTTTTCGTGAACGAGATTGGAGAGATTTTTTATAGAGTAGTAGATCAATTTTCAGGAGCAGCCTTCAAAAACATAGATAATGCTTTTCTTTTGGTATGGAAAATAAACGAAGAAGATATCGAGAGAGACGATGAAGAAAATATAGTTTAACTCATAAAAACAAACAGAGTGAGTCAACTTTGCGACATGTCAGTTATCTCCTTCTTGAAGATTATTTCAATCATAAAAAGATCTAGAAAGCTCCTAAAATACAAAGAACACAAGGGTCTCAACGATCGTATTACTAATTACTCAGTGAAGATGGGGTTGGGCAATTGAAGGTGCTATTGTGTCTTTTTACAAGATTGATGCAAGTTATTTAAGTCCAAATGTCAACATGGCCGCAAGACTTGAAGCTGCTACAAAGCAATTTGGAGTTCCTCTATTAATCAGTGGGGAATTTGTAGATAACTGCACTCCATACTGTGCTGAAAAGATGCCCGTGATTGATAGAGTAACTTTTAAAGGAAGCACAGTACCTCTAGGTTAGTTCATTAATTAGACTAATAATTCTAATAGATCTTTATAAACATAAAAACAAAATAAGGAAGATAATTTTCCTTTTTGTGGTCAATCTTTATGAGATTTAAATACTTATCTGTAAAATTTTAGTAAATAAAAGTACAAATGTATAAAAATTTTAAACAAAATTCAAATATTTGACATTAATCACCCTATAACTGATTAAATTTCAAATGATAAAATTTAAATATGTAATTCATACAAGTCAAGTAAGTTGTACTTTCCTTAAAATATTATTGCATATTCTAACTTTAATATTTATTTTTTTGTTAATATTTGAATTTTATTTATTTTCTTCGCCTGACAATCTTTTAAATAATTGTCAGGCCCCCATTTTTTTTTAATGGTTTTAAGTATAATCAGTACCAATTATTTTAAATTTATTTTTTGATTTTTAATATAATTGCTTTTCTTATTATTGTATTTTTTACTATTAGTTTCCTTTTCAGTATTGTTAATTCCTTTTGGTTTTAGATAAAGTCCAAATGGCTTTTATAGGGTGCCTATTTGAATATCTCATATGATATTGATGGACCCTTCATATTTAATAGGGATAATTAGAACAATGTTCTAAATCCTTTTCTATATCTCTTAATTACTTTTGGAACATAATATCTAAAATTACCTCGCCTGACAATTATTTAAAAGATTGTCAGGCCTGACAATTATTTTAAAGGTTGTCAGGCCAGATCAGTATTTTAAAGATAAACCGAATTCTTTACAACAGCATCTTAACATATTTCTTAGAATTCACAAGTCCTGATTGAAAATATTTTAAGTTTCAACAAACTTCAACTTGCTTCAACAAAAGGCATTGGTAAGTATAAGAATCTGAACAAGAAAGACTTTATTTAACTTGACTTTTATGAAATCATAAAAAAAATCCTCATTTAATTTATAAAAAGTATACTTGTGATGTGATCTCAGACGATTTGGTATTGGATAATCCTGACCAAGACTTTCAAGGAAAGAAATCAAGCTCAGAAGAGTGAAAGCTAGAATCGCAAGAGACTGTTATAGACAGCTTGCTTTCGATAGTCAAATTCAGGTCGCAGTTAAGTTTGAGACTGACAGAGATCTCATCGAAATGAAAAAATGTTCCCAGATGTAAGCCACGTCATTCTCACACTTGACTTGCTCACTCTAAACGTTACTTAATTACTTTGTTATAGAAATTCTTTGAGCTTTTCAATGAGGCATTCAAGCTCTTCATCGCTGGAAACTGGAAAACAGCCAGAGATGTTTTTGAGATGGTTGAAGAAGTAAAATAAATGATTGACTATCCCACCATAAATCTACTTGCTATCCTAGAGGAAAATCATTTCTATTGGGCAGGTTATAGAATAAACGTTTTTTTTGAATATAAAATATTTATTATATTGTTTAGGGGTTTACTTACTGAGAAGTGATTATAATAAAGATATAAGCAGTTGGATATTAATATTAAGCAATTATTTGTTTTGAAATTAATTAAATTAAAAGTATTTCGATTCTCTTAAACTGTTTTAAAAATTCCTTAATCTTATGATTTCATCTTCTATAAATATCACTTTTGTTATTATTGTACCTGCTTCTATTGTCATGTATAAAAACATTTTTATTTAGCTTGCCACAATATTATTCTCCCATTAAACACTATATTTAATTAAATCATGGCCTCTGTCATTTCTTCTATTATTATTAACATCCCTGTCATCCCTGCGATTAGATCTTGATCTTCAATTAGCTGCTACTTCTGCTTCTCTCATAGTATTCTCAACTGGTCTTTCCCTTCTTCTCTCATTTTCAGCAGCATCGTTTGTCCTTCTTGAATCGTGCCTCTCAATTATTAGTTCTTTTGGCTGTCGGAAATCGTCCTTAACTGTTGATTCACTACGATCTGAGTGATGGATTTGAGATTTAGATTCTTTTAGGGCAGAGCTATCTTCTCTTGGAGCTACTGTGGATTGTAAAGTCTGATTGTTCAATCTTTAACTCTGACCATATTGATTATAAGCCCTATCATTCCTATTATTATGGCCACCCTCATCGTATCTAAGAGTCAAGTCGGTGTTATCTCCTATGAAAAACCTGAGTTGCTGTGGTGTCCACTTGTAATCCATATATCTCTATCCCCTCATGACCACTCCAACTTCCTTTATCCTAAATTTTCCTTGGTTGTCTGGGTACACAAAAGCGAATACTATTTCTGGATCGTTTTTACGAGCCCTTTCAACTTCACGTCTGACTGTCTCTGCAAGTTCACCGAGTGTATCATCCATCAAAGTGTAAACCTCAATCTTAAATAATTACAATTAAGATATCGTACAATTCTATACTAAACATAAAAAAAATTAAAGCCGTAATTTTTGTGAAATAGAAATTTAAGTTCCAAATTATTACATTAATTGTAGAGTTTATATCAAAATCTCATCTTTTTCAGGCACTTTCCCATCGATATAAAAATCATCTAATTTATGAGTCTGATTTTCTTTCACAAATATCCTCAATAAAAATGGGCAAGTTTTTTCTCTGCCCACATGCTACTACTGATACGAATGCTAATTGCAATAATTCTATTTGTTAGTAGTATCAGGTTTATTGCCAAAATTTTAATAGATATTTTTTATTTGATTTAGTAAGTCGTTTGTAAATCACTTTTCTTAATAGTAATAAAAACGAGAATATATAAACTCGTGAAATCATTAAATTTATTATTTTCACAACATCTTCCCCATTTCTTTTGTCTCTTTTCTACGTTCTTCACTTCTAGTTCTTTCACTATGCTGAGTCGGATTACTAAACTTTTCTTTCAGAATGTTGAATCTTTTCTTTATTTTTTCGTGTGTTTTCTTGTCTACTATTAGCCTATTCCTAAATTCGTATATACTACTGGATTAATTTATTCATAACAAAATTAAATCTATATTAATTCATCCAATATTATGGTCCTCTCTTGGCTTAGTATATCTTGAACTATGTTAATCGCCACCGCCTCTTCTCATATTATTGATTTTAAATAAGTGTTATAATCTATTTAAATTATCTTAATCTTATCTGCTAAATACTTCCCATGGATTTAATAGCAAATTTTATCATAATTTTCTTAACTAAACTTAAAATTATAATTTTTTATTTATATTTACAAACAATTTGAATAATAGAGTGAATCTCTTATACGATTACTGTGAAATACAATAGTATATAAATAAATTGCTGTTGGTTCCAACAGACAAATAATTAAAAACAATTTATTTTAACTTTTGCAATAAATATGTTATAAAATCTTACTATTAAACAGCACCAGCAAATCACTTCCACAGGCGGGTATCAGAGGTCTCCAATCAAGGGCAACAGTCCCCAGCAGCAAACTTACTAGAGGTATGTTATTAAGAATTATATGTTGTAAACTCTTTTTGAATATTGTTTGAAAATATTACTTTTCAATATATTAATGATAAATTTATGCTAATTTATTCAAAATAAAACACAATCTGCAAAAATATATGGGAAATTTTTTATAAAACTTTTATATTTATAATAGTAGCAAAGATAGAGCTATGTAAATATTGCAACAGTAAAGCTATTAACATCTCTCAGTAAACTCTGCATCTTAGGCTCTAAATAAATTTAAATCAGGTGTTATTATGAATATATTTTACTAAAAATTACTTAAATTTTGTTAAAGTTGGCTAGATAATATTTTTATCAATAAATAATTCCCCACCAGCTCATCAGCAATAAAATCCAAAAAATAATTCTCAAAGCAGAGCAACGACAGCACCTGGAATATTTACAGTAATTTAATAAAGAAATTAAACTTAAATTTACTATAAAATAAAGCAAGCAAAGAAATGCAAAATGATGATAGCTAGAAGCAAATTGACTTCTATGATGCTTAGAAAAAATAAGGTAAGAAAATTAAGCCATTTGGATAACAAACATTGGTTTATCTTTATTTTCTCACTTGAACTATTCAATTCTTGAAAATGAGTTTAATTAAGTAATTTTTACATTACATTGAGGGATAGATATAAGTCTAGCTCAAGAATACCAAATACTTATATTCTATAAACATGATTATTAACTTTTATTTATAGACTAAAGTCGATCATCATCGTCATCTACCACTTCAGATGAAGGCGGCTCAACAAATATCGACCAAAAAATTAACAGTTTGATCATTCAAGTATTGAGACAGGACAATTAACAATAAGAAGAGGAATATGAAAAGAAGAAAATGTCTTTGCGAGGAATAGAATTCCATAAACTTTAAATATCACAAATTTTATATATATAAAATCGCATTAAAGCCAAATAAAACTATAATTTAAACTTAAAGTAGTTCAGGAAACGCGCCAGTAATTTTTTAAGCCCAGCTATAACCTTCAGCTCAAGAGATTTAAAAGCTTTCACAACAAATCTAACAAAAGTAAAGTTAAAATAGTGCGTTATTAAGCGAGTATAATTAAAATGGGGAGACAGTTAAAATTAAATAAAATAAGAGATTAAATAAAATTATGATCATCTCAATATAGATGAGTTAAGATGCAACAGTCACAAGTTTGAATTATATTTGAGTAGATCCTTATTTAAATTTAATTAACTAATCAACTAATTAAAAATGGAATTTTTGCATTTTTATCATCTTTTCTGATTTTTTTTTTTTGTTCTTCGATCAACTAGATGCTGTAGCTGATCTTCAAATTTTTTCATAATTTTCATAGATATCTTCAGGATATCTTCCTTAAAAAATTTAAAATGTGGAGAGTGTGGAGAGTATGGAGAGTGTGGAGCCCAATATTGGCAATAATAGTAGTAATAGCACTAATAATCTCAAAATCAAGCATTATTATGGGTCTGGTTGAAATTCTAGAGAATTTCAAAATTTGACATCACTGATTTTTTCTTAGTTTTCATCAACATCATCTTCATCATCATCTTCAATATTAGGTATCACATCTATAAATTTTAGAAAAACAAGATGTTTTTGAAAAATCCCAGACCCATAATAATGCTTGATTTTGAGATTATTAGTGCTATTACTACTATTATTGCCAATATTGGGCTCCACACTCTTCATACTCTCCACACTCTCCACATTTTAAATTTTTTAAGGAAGATATCCTGAAGATATCTATGAAAATTATGAAAAAATTTGAAGATCAGCTACAGCATCTAGTTGATCGAAGAACAAAAAAAAAAAATCAGAAAAGATGATAAAAATGCAAAAATTCCATTTTTAATTAGTTGATTAGTTAATTAAATTTAAATAAGGATCTACTCAAATATAATTCAAACTTGTGACTGTTGCATCTTAACTCATCTATATTGAGATGATCATAATTTTATTTAATCTCTTATTTTATTTAATTTTAACTGTCTCCCCATTTTAATTATACTCGCTTAATATCTCCAACTTGAAAATCGTAAATGGGAGATGCTCTACTTCCACCTCAACTCAAGAGAGATCTAGGAAAGAAAACATTAGTCCTAGATCTGGACGAAACTTTAGTACATTCTAATTTCAAACCAATCGAAAATCCAGATATTGTTTAAGGAGTAGATATAGATGGCAAGATTCAATATGTTTACGCTCTTAAGAGACCATCATGCGAGGTATTCATTTAAAGAATGAGCAAGATATATGAAATAGTGATGTTTACAGCCAGTTTATCAAAGTATGCACAACCTTTGTACAGTAAACTAGATCAGTAGAGAATGACTGCCACTTTACTCTATAGAGAACACTGCACATTTTATAATGGTCTTTTCGTTAAGGATATGGAGAGACTCGGAAGACCAATGTCAGATATTATCATTATTGATAACTCACCTACCAGCTATTTGTTTCAACCAGAGAATGCTTTATCCAGTATTTCTTGGTATGACGATATGAGTGACACAGAGTTGAATGAATTTGTCCCTATTCTTGAAAAACTTGCCATTGTAAAAGATGTTAGACCTTATCTTACGAAAATTGATTTTAATTTTAAACAAAAATTGTGACAGAAAACAAGATTGATTATGTTAAAGCTAGAGAACTATTGAATATTGGTTAGTTTATAAACCCAGAAGAAGAAATGCAAAAACTTATATCAAATGCAATTTTCACTCCTTAGATACTAGATCTGAACCAGAAAAGGCACCAAGTGGAATAAAGTAAAGAGAGAGATGACTCATACACCATAGTAAAATAAGGCTCTCCAACCTAAATCTAATCAACTTTCATTGATGAATTCTTCAAGCAATACAAACAAGGCTTAAAATGCCCTTAAATTTTAATTTAAATTGAGTTTTATTGCACTTAACTCAAGTTCAAGTAAAAGTTTAAGTTAGGCCGTTTCACAATAGCAGTAGTAGCTTAAGGTCTTATAAAATTCAATTGAATAATTAAGGCAATATCAATCAATTCACTAGAAGAAATAAACCTAAATCGAAGATATAAAAAAGAGACTCATGGTTGGCGGGACCTCAGCTCAAACCAGCTCGCAACCTGACTTAAAAATAAACAGTGAATTGAGATCGTCTTGCGATTAATTAAGATCTTCTTTATACTAAAACAGCTCTCAATAGCATTAAGTCATCAATTGGACACCATCAGCTTAAATAGGAACCATGAAATAAAATCTTTTGCAACTATCAAATCAAAACTTATAAGATAAAGAGAACAAATAATAATCAATAAGTCACTTATAAAGCTCTTATTAGTCGAATTAAGTAGTTCATAATTTTTTCTCTCATAGTAAAAGTATCAAGAATATATGAGATCATTACAGAAGCTTCAAAAGAGATCAGGCAGTTAACCATAGCATTAGCAATCATCTTCAATTTAGCCTTCTCATTTAATGAGTCCATCAAAATAATTGGAACTTAAAACTGGCAGAGCTATGACAACATAATCTTTAATAGAAACTGACACTTAAACTCTTGACTCATACAGAAAGAGTTCAGATTTAAATTGAAAATTTATTTATAAACAATTGTTTTTATTTATAAATAACTTTATAACAGCTTAAACAGAACATCCAAGGAGAAATCAATAATGAAATTTTTAAGAGAGCCTCATCGGAATAAGTAAGGCAACCTACATTGAGTGGTTCAACTTATTCCACTTCGAAAAGTAGACCAATTAAAGCTTCTTCCTACAGCACTTTGAGTAAAAATAGATCAAGCTCCAAGAATAAAAATCCCAAAACACCTTAATGAGGTTTATAAGTGCTTTGCTTTGTAGGGAATTTGTTAGGGGTTGCGGTTATTAATAGGTTTTAATGTGAAATATATAGTAAATGTATTTAATTTAATCACTCAAAATGCACTTTTGGATAATGTGGAAGTGGTCTGTAGTTTATTTTATCTCAACCACTATTTTATTTACTATATCGATATGTCTGATCGCGGGTTTGGCTTGATTATTACTTACTCTGCCATCTATTTAATTGCTTGAAATATTCTAGTTTTATCTATAAATTGCTTTATTCTTTGCTTCGCATCCTTTTCACACCTTTTTAAGTAATAATCTTTGAGTGGCATATCGCATTTTATTATTATTGCTGCTATTGCCCACAAATCCCATTGAAAGTCTCCGTCTCTCCAGTCTTCTCTTTCTGGATAATAGCATGGAGTTCCCATTTCACTTCCTAGCCTTGATGCTTCCACTCTTAATGCCCTGTTGATGTCAATAATTGTCACTCTTTAAGGTGAAAAGTTTATTCTCAGGCTTCAAATCTCTGTGAACAAAGCCTAACTTATGTAACTCTCTTATGCCTTCTAAGGTTTAAGTTGCTATCAAAGGAAGCTAATTAAGATTCCTTTGATCACTAATAAATCTCTAAGGGTCATTTTATAGAGTGGGAGTCTGAAAGCAACATGATCTTTGGCGAGTAGAACAGCATCTAGCTTGATTAAGTACTTACACTCTTTAAATTTTGCTTGAGTGAGTACTTGATACTCGTTAGTAAACTCCATCTAATATTTATCATCACTTAAGAGATAGTTGAAAGGATAAACCTTGTAAGCATATTGATGATCATTGATAACTTTCTTATCAAAGGAGTTCTCTAGAATAAGATAACTTAAAGAGAAGCATCTAAATCTCTCTACGCAAGAACTGGTACTTTCTTGTTTTGAATTTTGATCATGATTTTTGTGATTTCAGAGGTTAGTTGGTCACTGGCATATTCAGGCACTGCCACTTTAGAATATTCCCTCGATTTTCTTTTGTTGAGAAGCTTCAGCTCAACTTCATGATTTTCAATTTCTATGTCTTTTTTACGAGCTTTTAAAAGATGTTTCTTCAAGTCTCTTGTATGAGAGTACTACTTATGGCACTCAAAGCAATCATACTCTCCATCGATTTTGTCATGCTTTAAGTATACAATAGGCTTGGCTTCTCTATGCACTTTCTTATGTCTATACCAGCTTGATTTATGAGCAAAATCTCTCTCACACAGCTCACAAAAGTATACTTCTAATTCTTCAGTTTGTATAGGAATATCATTAATACCTTTCTCCTCCTCTCTGTCTCCCACACACTTGTTTGCCATTTATTTTCTATTAAAATTTATATTTTAATAACAGAGACCTCAAGTGATAGCTCTGGTAGTTCTTTAAGAGAATTCATCTCGCAGCTATCACACTTTTTATTGCTGCCAAAGGTAAGTCTCATTTAGTTTGATGGAAGTGCTGTTGTTTTTCTTAAAATGTTAGCGCTCATATTTAAATTTGAATTTAAAATTATAAAACTGCCTCTATAACTGAGAGCTTATATGAGAGCTTTGCAAGCCAACAAGTTTATAGGGAAGTTCTTAGAGTATTAGACAAGAAATTTAAGTATATGAGACAATCCAGCTCTAAATATAAGGGAGAAAATAACCATTTTAACTTTCAATAATAAGTTGATTACAGCACGTACCGATTTAGGAGGTGCACCTAATTAAGTACGTACTGCTTTAGGGGTATTTTGTGTTTTTATGATTAAATTTAGGGTGCTCCTAATTAAGTACTAGCATTTTAGGAGTTGCTCCTAATTAAGTACGTACCAATTTAAATTTAAAAATATGGAACTATAACATTAGAAATTGATATCAATCTCTCAAGTTTGAAACCAGTTCTCAAAACCTTCTCCATATCCTGCTAAGAGGTTGACCTCCTATAGGATGCCCATATTTAATAGTAAGTTTTACAGAGGTATATAATTGAAATCAATAAACTTAAATTTGAATATCATTTCTTAGATCTGTAAACAAGATGGAGTCAATGAATGATGCAATGAAAAGAGTGCAAGCACAAGAATTGATTCAAAGATTTAGAAGCAAGGAGGATTTGCATCGCTACCTGGTGCAGCAAGGTAATGAACTCATAGTAACTAATCTTTATTCTGTAGTTGGTTTGTTCCTGCCAACGATGGAAGGTACTAAAATATCATTTCTAAGAGCCATACTCTGCGAAGAGAAGAAAGCATTGAAAACTTAAGATGTGAAGTTTGCAGAGATGCCAAACTATCCAGGAATCTCTGTGACTAACTTATATGATGATGCTATGAATGACCCGGAGGTTTCTCAGTACCTGCCTATCAAGAAGTAGTTGTCAAATAAACTACCTGAAAGAAACTATTTCTTTGGCATACTTGCAACGATTAAAGGTGATTACTTGAAAGAAATTATTCAAGAATTTTATAAGAAAAGGTATAGCATCTCTTCAGAAGATAAAGACAAAAAAGGGATCAAGATAAGTGAGAGCTGGCTATCAGAGCTGCAGAAGCACCCTTATATAAAGTAAGATTTTTAGCTTAACTCTTTAGAAAAATTTGGTACTGGCATCTTCTTGATGAAGGAATAGAGCAACCTTCACAGAGAGCGAAAGTCGCAGACAAAGTATCAAGTTAGAAAGAGACTTTATCAAATATTTAGCCTCCAGAGTCAATAAAAATAGATGCTGGAGCTGGAAGCAAGAGAAGAAACTTAGGAGAAGGAAAGCAAGAAGTAGAAGAAAAGAAAGAGAATCCAGCTCCAACTAAAGTATTTTAAATGTGACTCATATATTCATTAACTTAACTACAAAACTTATTTATATACATTCACTCTCCCTTTTTTTGCATACTTTTAAGCTAATCAATTATCTACTCTCTTCGCTGAGCTTTTAATAAAGTCTACTGTATCGATAGGTAGGTCATGCATCAAGTGGTATAGCAGCAGTTTCTTGTAATGACCTTTTAAAATACCCCAGTAGAACTCAATTCCATTAAACTATGGACTGTAAGGTACGTTGAACACTGGCGTTATTCTAAGTTGTTCATAACTCTTCCTTGTATCTTTAGTCTTATGAACAGAAAGGTTACCAACGAGTATTATAATCTCTTGTTCAGTATACTTCTTTCTCAGCTGCTATAAGAACTTAATATACTGAATGCTCTGTCTTAATAGAGCGAGGATGAATAACATAAGTTTCTAAACCACCATCCTCGCTAATTACTCCAAGAATTGCCATTGTTTATACCTTGACTTTTTAGTCATATATTTCTATATTACTATGCCTCTTAAACCAAGACTTCTAGATGAAAGTTTTGAAGGTAAACACAGCCTCGTCAGCATGAATAAACGTAATATTATTCTTTTAATCTCTCTATTTAATTATAAAATAATTTAATTTGTTGTTGTAAAATGGCAGAGTGAAATCAATAACTCTCTTTATATGATTTACACCATTGTAAGATATACCGTTTCGTTTATATATGTTTGCAACAGACTATGCAGAGATCTTCAACTCAGGGAACTGGCGGTGAAACAAAGTAGCTCGTTGGTCGAGAGAGAAGTGAGCCCAATACTTCAAAGTTTTTTCATTAATAAGATAGTCAATATGCTTCTATAGAAACTTTGACTTCCTCTTAGGCTAAGAATTCAGCTATTATTGCTTTAATTACACAGCTTTCAAGCAGTGAGAGCGAACAGTTGATGGACTACGCTTTAAGAGCAGTGCAATAGACTTATAGTTCAGTACTGGTGTGACTTATTCACTATACATATCACATCCTAACGCAGTTTAAACACTAAATCTATATACTCTTCATCATAAATAGACCCCAAAAGCTTGTAATTTTAGTCTCACATTTAATTAATAATCCCAACTCCTAACAAATTCCCGAAAAATCAAAGCACTTATAAACCTCATTATAGGGTATTGGAGTTTTGAATATTGCTTCAAGTTTGGCATAAAGTGGAAGTGCCATGATTATCAAACTTGCCTAGCAATCCAAAATAGGATCACAAATTCAAGGTACTCCTGATAAATAGAGCAATTTCAGCTCATCATTAAATTACAACAGATAAGGCTCTTCAGCTAATGGAGGTTACGTTTAATCAGCCAATGTTACACCAAAGAGTCTAGCAACTTCTTATCTCAAGCCAAAGAAACCCAACAAGAAATTTCTAAGAAAAATACTGAAAATTCTCTATCTGCACTGTAATAAAAGAATTAGGAACTTAGAAAGAATTATTTTAACTACATTCAAAAAGTAGAGAGTATAAGATTTTATTAACTTTGATAGACCTATAAAATGATTATTTTACAAATCCCAGTATTGGCTCATAATTAGTATCAATGAAAACAGCTTCTTTAAAGCTCAAGGATTCTTAAAACAAGCCTGGTTCAGCTATGAAAAAATTCTTAAACAAGTTTGAAAGTCATTTAAACTTCAATTCTAAATCAAGCCAAACTGAATTCAACCTAAGGTTCATTAGCTAACAAGACTCATCTCTCTTACTCTTCCATTTATGATAAGCTTAATCAAGCGAACCAAAACTTCTAACTCAGTCTATCTCACAATAATCACTAGCATACTCTTTCACAAAGTAATATGCAGCAGCAATAAATGTAAGGGAATGGTAGCTAACCTATAAGACCCTCACATATGACATAGTCTACATCTGGTATGAGCTAAAATTATGCACATAATTCTGGCATACAGACCACTACTCATGCCTAAAACTCAAATCCCTTCTTTTTAAATAAATTCCTATTGTATACTCTTAACGGGGCAAAATAAGTAAATTCATTATTTTATAAAAAACACTTATTTTATTTAAATTTCAAATCCACTCCTAAGAGGTGTAAACTAAAACCAATAATAACAACAACCATAATCGCATTCACTAAGCTTGAATGTGAACAATAGCCCCGCAGTAAACCTAATCGCCTTGAAAATGCTTAAAAACGCACAATCTTCATACCACAAACACTAATGAATTAAGAGAGATAAACTTTAATTTTAAGTTCAATCTAACCACTATAATTATTTGAAAATGCAAAAATATAGAATGTTGCAATAATATTAGAAAAAGTACATAATAATTTTGATAATTATTTATTCTCAAAAACTAATCTATTTAGTTATGTTAAGAAAATATAATTGATTTCATATTTGAAGGATTCTAAATAGACTGATTTATATCAATCAAACTAAAATTAATTTATTTCATTTCGGAATATAACTTAGTATTATTAAATTAGAATTTAACTTGCTAAGTATTCCAAATTTAATATCGATGTCACAAGCATTGTTAGACCTTGAGCTCTCAAAGCTCTCCCTGGATTACAAATTGGGAGATTTCCCACCCAGGATACTCAGACCCCTTCTGCTACAACTTACCTCTCTTCATGACTTTGGTATATCCACCATTTGCAAAAGTTCGCTTCTTGTTCTCAAGTAAGTCTTTGCAAAGTAGCAAATACTGCACCAGAAGGTGATTGATCTAGCTGACAGCCACCTCAGAAATATCTTCAACGACACCTCAGCCAAGACCTACTACTTCCTATGTTTCCTCTGTAAACCTAGAAAGAACTGGATCTATCAACAGATCCCTATGTCCCTCATCAATTCAGCGATCAGCTTTTTAACTAACCTCCTCTCCAGAGCTATCTCAATGACGTACTCGTCCCCAGATACTAAATACTAGTTAGTCCCCTTTGAAAAATCCACCACAGTAATAGCTACTACCTCCTAAATCCTTGGATTTCGCTCACCTCAATTCCACACTCAGGATAAAATCGTTATCCAAGCCATCATAGAAACTTTAGGAAAAAAGTTGGAAAACATTCAGAGATCTCAGGACTCCACGTAAAACTTGGTTAATGCATAGGACACCATTTCTCCTATTTAGTAACTTTAGCAAATTACTAAGGAATCACCCGGAAGTGACTCCCTAGGTAATAAGAACTTCCTATCAGAGAATCACTCCTATGTATCCTAACTCTAAGACAAAGCCAACAATTTAGAGAGGAAATACTAGAAAGTCAAACAAAAACTCAATGAACAACACAAAGCTCACTACACAGAACTTGAATACAACAACATAGAGAAAATTCTCGAACTCGTTCTACCGGTAAACTTCCCGGATTTATTTGACTTAGACTAGACCATAGATTGGGATGACTTTATAAGAGTCATGGGTATTGAATCTCTTAAAATTCCCTGGATTTATCTCCAATCACAAGGGTACAGAAGAACTACATACAGTCAACTACTCATCCAACTTGACGTTAGGATTGACCTCACAGATTACCAGCTTGACGAAATGTTCAAACCCTACAACGAAGACCCCAAGTAAGACCAAGCATGGCGCTTCATCCCCTAAATAGCCTTTGCTTCAGGCAATACTACATTAGCCAGATCACTACTTGAATACTCTTAAAGGATATGCAGAGTAGATTCAAACTTCTACTCGCTTTCCAAACTATACGTCTCAATCATACTACAATGCATTGATAGTTTATAAGATACCTCTAACCTTGACAAAATTAATAAATCGTTAACTAATAATCACACACTCAAACTTCTAAAGGACTGTTCCTCCGAAAACAGCTTATCAGTTAGCAATCTCGGAGCCCAAAATTTTGACCTTTTATTAGCCAAAACACTATCAGCAGACAAGAGAATGAGAGATTCAGAATACTACGACCTCACTTCTCAAACATTTGACACTGAGTTACTCAAAACTTGAAAAAGTGGTTACTAAAGGCCACTATAAACAACCAAAAAGGATTCCGTCCTTTCTTAATGATATGCTCAGGGGCTTTAAGCCCTCGATGCGAGTTAATTATTATTATTATTATTATTATTATATAACTTAGTTATAATTGGAATAGCCTATAATTAGTACTTATAGAATATAAAAAAGCAAGATTATTTTATTAAAATATGTGAAAATAAATATATTTAAATTTAGATAATTTATATGTGATCTCATCTGGGTTTAGGCTGTCCACCACCATTTGTTAAGAATGTATTACCCCTTTATTCCGATCCTCGCTGCTTGAACAGCTTTTACTTCTGATTTATTCATTATAATTATATATTATATAATACAAGATTAATACCAGTTTAATATGAAAGTAAAATATGTCAACAAAATTCAAAATAATTATTCATTGATTTTCTTAGAGTGTTGTGAGAGAGCGTCTTTGTTAAGAAGTGCGAGTTAGACACCCGAGTTATTGCACTATGCGATGCTTCCTGTCTCTAAGTTTTTGTGATCGCTTATTTATGCCGAATGAGGGTTATTAAAATACTAATTTTGGGGTAAAAATTGAGTTTGTTCTGTAATTAGGCAAAAAATATGATCCTATAACGATCTTTAAGAATGAATAAACCTGCTATAATGCATATTTAATTTAAAGTTATTAAGTGCTTGAGTTAGTTATGCTTGAGTAGTCTTCGCATCTCCTTGATCTTTAACTTGCTAATTCTATTTTCCTGTTCCTTCTCTTTAAGTTCCTTATTCAAACCTTCTAATTTTTACTTGCTGGTCTAAATCTTTTTCTCCCACTTTTTCATCTAAATTTTGTGCTTTTTCTCTTCCTCTGCGATCTAAGCTTCAAGCAGCTTCTTTTCGTTTTCCAGTATCTCTAACTCTCATATATATTACAGTATAAATGATGGATTTGAGGAATCATAAATGCATAAAATTCTCTATAAAACTCTTCCTTGGAAGTTGACTCTTTTTCAATTTCTTAATCGATAATGCCCTTTTTTACTTTCAGTCACTCGATTTAAGATTGGTAACGCTTGTTCTCCTCTTGAACTTGGATGATTTCTTCGCTTTGATTTTTCCTTGAATTTTCTCATTAAATTTGCTCAAATAATTGATTATTAATAGCGGGAAAGTTAACCACAAAAATCTAAGATATTAAACATTAAAAGTTAATTTGAATTTTCCTCTTTCTTTTATTGCATCTCAAGTTTCTTGACTTTCTCCTTCCACACTCTCAGTTCATCGGCCAGTGACTTCATCTTCGCCTGGTATTCCTCCCCATTAGCTAATTTCTCTAGTGCTTTCCCTTGATTTTTATGTTGTTTTTCTAGATCTTTGACTTTTTTCTCTAGGTCTGACTTTTCTTGCACTGAATTCTTTAGTTTCTACTCAAGTTGCAGGATTTTACCCACACCTGACAGTTGCTCTATCTTTTATAAAAATAATATCATAATTATTATAAATATTAAAATCCTTGTCATAATTGAATATATATTCATTGGCATTCCACTTTAAATTTAATAGTTAAAATAATTATAATTATTATTCTAAAATATATTATCTTTGTTTGGAGGTTCTAAATTTCTTTTTTGTACAATTCAATCTGGTTTTGGGAATTTTTTAGCTCCTTCTGCTTTACTTAGATTTAATGATGGACATCTTATTGTTATTTATTGGTGTCTTTATTTTTGTAGATTTTTCTTGTTTTCACTTTCTCAAGCGTCTTCTCCAACAGGGAATTTTATATAGTACAAAAAATATTAAGATTATGTAAAAATTATTAACAACAGATTAAAATCAGATAAAAGATTATATTAATATTTATAGAAATTTCTATTATTTTATCAATGAATAATTAATTGACCATCTTAAATTTAGCTCCTTAAGTTTGTTTCTCAATTTGATGTTAATACCCTTCAATTTTTCGATTCGCAGACTATAAAAATATAAAATTTTTATATTATTTTACATTAGTATTTATTGCGTACTATCTCTCATCTTTATCTTTCTTTGCAACTGATCTCTTCACATTAACTTTACCTAATTGTTAATTAACCTATAAATTTAGATGTTTATATTTCTTCTTAAGAATTCTTGACAACATAAATAATATATCTTAAAATGTTTAGTAATTACCTATTATGATTGTCTGTACTGATCTTGCTCTACTTATCTACTATCTCTCTACAAATCTATAAAACATATATGAGTGTTTAACATTCATTTATCAGTTTCATTTTTGCAAAATAATCGAAATAGAGTATTTATTTCACAATTAATACATAAAGAATCTTTCATGAATAAAATGGATCACATCATCAAAACATTAAAAAACCAAGTACTTACTGTGTAAATTAGATTAACTTTATCTGTTATAAATTATTGTTATGTTGATTTCTGGCGACTGTAATAAAAATGAAATATATCTCCCTTTTTTATGTAATTATAATTTTATTATAAACAAAATGGCATCATTTAATTCTTAATTAATTTGATTATTCTTAAAATTTTTAATGTTAGATATTGATATTTAATATAAGAAACTTTCCAAAACTTATTAAAAATATATTTTATTATCATACATAATGCAAAATTTACTAAAAATTGGTTAAAATTAAAGCGTAATAAATATCTTAAGGTTTTATACGAATGCCTTTAAATAATTGTTACTACTTAATTTATAATAAATACTAAGGCTTGATTTGAAACTCTAATTATTTATTTTATATATTTTTATAGGTTAATATCTAAAATAATATTTATTCTTAAATATTATGTAAATTATTCATTTTATTTTATACCTCTTTTATATTTTTGACTATGAATTCCCAATCCAACGGTGCCTAATTGAATCAACAATAAAACAAGTAATTATAATAAAACTAAGAATCCTCTACTTTAGAAGACTGTAACAAAAATTCCTAGAATATATTAGAAACTCACCTTCAAGAAATAAGAGCTAAACCTCTTTAATTTTTATGAGTAGTTGAGATGCACACACGATATAAATTAGAGAAACTTTCAGATAAATTAAACTATAAACACCTAAAACAATACAAAATAGGCAAGTTAGTGCTTAAAACATATAAATAATTCAGGTTTAAGCAGGCCTATTTGCTCGTTCAAACGTAGAAAAAGCAGATAAAACCAATCTGAAAAGATGATAACATTGATATCTATACTATTGATAAAATACAAAACAATTAGTAAGAATTTAAAATAAATTAAAATACAACTGACTTATATTACATAAGCTTTAATAAAATACTATTAATGAAAGAATAAAAATGGAATAATCTATGAATTTTATATAAATGAACACTAAATGTTTCATTTGTTTAATTTACACATATAATTATTATTTTTTATTTGATTTACCAAAATCATTTAATGTTGAGCGAATCTCTTAGTCCACCTTTGTTAATTAGATTTTGTTTAATTTATTAATTATTTATAATATATTTCTATTCATACTAGCTCTTTAAAGAGATCGCGCTCTCTCATGAATCTGAATTATGAATAATGAATAAATAGTAGGTTTCACTCAGTTAATTTGTAATTAAGTGTTTGATTTAGAGTTTTCAACATAACATATTTGTAATGTAAAATACTTACTTATAGTTTATTGACATCAGAAGCTCATTTTATGAGAGAGATTCTTCTCTACAACTTCATATTTAATTCATTAAAACTTTGATTATAAGAATTTTAAATATATTACGTTTATTTATTAACAAAAATAATCTTTTATTTTTGAAAATATATGATCGATAATGTTTAAGATAATATATAATTAGAGAAGATGGAAGAAGTTGAATCAAAACCCCAAAACCCTTTCTGTAGTTTGATTGAGTTTCTAATTGATAAAAGTATACTATTAGTGCATACTTTATTAGGGTTTTTTAGGAATTATGAAGGGGATTAGGGTTTAAATGTAATGTAAATTAGTGTGGATTTTAGGTGTTTGATTTTTAATATTCACTCAAACAGTACCTTGGCATCATGAGGCAATTTTCTAAAACTTAATTTCTCCTAACCAACTAATTATCTAGTTGATTGCATGATCTACTCTGTTGTTTGGCTTCAAGATAATTTGCTCAGCCATATCTTTCATTTTACATTTTATCTTATTTTGCTCTAGATACTTCTGGATTCTTTGCTTTGAATCTTTTTCTCTTCTACAACTGTAGTAGTCATTTCTTTGCATATTGCACTCTATTATTATTGCTGCTAGAGACCAGATATCCCACCTTATATCTCCATCCCTCCAGTCATTTCTCTCTGGAAAATATTCAGGAGTGCCACGAACTCCTGGCCTCAACTCTCTACGATCTATTGAAGTCTATTTTTACCACTCTGAGTGGTGAAAAGTCAAGCATAATGTTTTCAGGCTTTAAATCTCTGTGCACGTATCCTAAAGTATGCAGCTCCTCAATACCTTTGCAGACATTTGTTAGAATAAGAGGTAGTTACTTTGGACACCTTTAGTCTTGAATATAGTCTCTTAATGCCATTTAGTATAAAGGTAGGCGAAAAGCTACTTGATTTTAAGCAAGGAGAATTGCTTAAAGTTTAATTATAAATCTGCTCGGTCTATCTCTTACTTTAGTAAGAGCTTGATACTCATTGACAAACTCCATTTGATGCTTGTCATCACATTTATAGTAATTGAATAAATAAATTATGTAAGCAAACTGCTTATCAGTTATCACTTTTTTCTCAAATATATCCTCAAGAATAAGATAAATTTCTTTGAAATCACTTAGGCCAATTATATTAAATATTGGAAACTTTAGTGCATGCATCTTTAGAGTAATTTTTACTATCTCAAAAGCTGGGAGGTTTGTCACTGCTTTAATGAGTTTATTCACTTTCTTAACTCTTTGATCCAAAGATTCTAAAGGGTCTCTTGGCTTTCTTTTCTGAAGAAATACTTCACCAGTCTCAGGATCTATGACATCAAGCTTCTTACCATGGTGTTTTTCGAAGTGAACTTTTAGATCCCTTGAATGATTGAGTTACTTATTACAGTATGCGCAGATATATTTTCCATCTATCTTATCATGCTTAAGAAAGAGCTTGGGTTTGTTAGAATGCTACTCTAAAATATGACGTTTGAGAGCAGATTTATAAGCAAAGCTCTTCTAATACTCTTCACAAAAATGATCTATCTTTATTTCTATTTTCTCTTCCTCCTCTTCAACCATTTTTATTGGTACTTCACATTATGTTTCTTAGCTATGCATATCTATTTTAAATTTGAATTGTTATTCAAAGTCTGAGACCTAAGGTAAGAAAACTTCAGGTTCATATTAGGTAGAGGCATCACAATTCAATTTTCTTTTGATTCATGAAAGAACGTTTTTGCTGGCTAATGCCAAGCAATACCGCTTTTCTAAGTAAGTTACCACTAATTTTATAAACACTATTAATAATTATATAATCTTAATAATTTCTGCCTTTATACACAATTAAGAGCAAATCCTCAAAGATTTAGAGAGGTTTGATAAGAACAGAGTGCTTGACATTAGCTTAAATTTTCTTAAATTTTGAGATATTTAAATACTAATTCATCCATTTTATACATTAAAATGCACCTAAATATTTTTTATTAAATTTTGTGGTCCTCCTAAATTTGTACTCGCAAAATTAGGAGGGGAAGTTTTAAAATTTAATTTTTTAAATGTACCACCTAATACGGTTTTGAACTTTAATTTAACCTCCTAATAAAGTTTTAAATAAATTAGGAGCACCACCTAATTAAATTAATTATTATTAGGAGCAATTTAATGGAGAAAGTTTGATAAAAATGGAAGTCAAACTCTGAAACTTGGAGAAAGTTCCTCCATCTTTCTTTATAAATGTGATTCAGGTTTACCTCCAAGTAGATCTATATTTAGTAGTAAAATTTTAGTAAGTTCAGAATGGATATCCATAATTTTAAATTTCATAAACATTTATAGAAACTGGAAGCAAGATGGAATCTATGAATGATGCAATGAAGAGAATTTAATTTCAAGATTTAATAGGAAAATTCAGAAGTAAAGAAGATCTTTACAGATACTTGGTATAGCAAGGTAAGTTTTCCCTTAAAACTAACTTAATAACCATAATCGGATTGTTCTTGCCAACACAGGAGGGAACAAAAATATCATTCTTAAAAGCGTTGCTAAGTGAAGAGAAAAAAGCTTTTAAGTCTAATGAAATACGAATGATCGAGATACCTAACTACCCTGAAATATCAATATCAAACCTCTATGAAGATGTTATGAGTGATCCTGATGTTGCTCTCTACCTTGCATCAAAGCTACAACTCTATAATAAGTTGCAAGAGAGAAACTTCTTCTTTAGTGTCCTAGGAACTCTGAAACCTGAGTACTTAAATGAAGTAGTTTAAAAAGCTCTGAAGAAACGATACAGCATCTCTCCTGAAGAAAAAGAGAAGCAAGGAATAAAAATCAGCGAGACCTAGCTATAGGAACTGCAGAAGCATCCATTCATCTTTAGTAAGCTTAGTCTTCTAATTTTATAGAAAAACCTGGTCCTGCTTTATAATTGATGAAAGAGCGCAGCAAATTAAACAGAGAGAGAAAGTCTTAAGTAAAACATGAATTGAGTAAGAGACTCTTCAAAGATTTATAAAAGCCAGAAGAGATGAACATAGATGCAGGAGCTGGTACTAAGAGAAGAAACATGGGCCCAAGCAAGCCTTAAGAGGAAGAAAAGAAAGAGAAGCCAAATCCCTTTACGGGCAAATTTAATAATGTGAACTTATTCATTCGCGTAAATGTAAAACTTATTTAAAAACACAAAATCTCCCTTCTCTTGTGCATACTTTAGCTTTCTTATCGCTGACTATCTTATCAACACTCTAAATAAAATCAACTGTATCTATCTTCAGATCGTGCATCAAGTGATAGAGCAGAAGTTTCTTGTGGTGGCCTTTTAATAGGCCCCAATATAGCCCAATTCCATTGAACTGAGTACTGTTAGGAACATCAAATACAGGTGTTATGTTTAATCTTTCATATTCCTTCCTTGAATCTTTAGTTTTATGAACTGACAAGTTATCAACGAATAGAATAATCTCTTAGTCAGCGTACTTATCTCTGAGTTATTGCAAGAACTTAATATATTATTCAGTCTTTATAGAACGAGGGTGAATAACATAAGTCTCGAGGCCATTATCTTCATTTATTCCACCAAGAATAGCATGAGTTTACACCTTAACCTTTTAGTCATATACTTCTATATTACTATACCTCTTGAACCAAGACCTTGATATTTAGGTATTAAACATGAATGCTGCCTCATCAGCGTGAATGAACTTTATATTATGCTCTTAAGACCTCAGCATTTAATAGAATATAAAATTTAAATTAGCCTTATAAAAAGGGACATTAAAATCAATCTCTCTCTTTATGCAATTGACTGTCTTGCAAGATATTCCATTCTTTTATATATGTTAGCTATCGATTAAACAGATATGTGAAGCTCAGGAAATTGGTGATGAAATATCAAAGCTCTCTAGGCCAGAGACAAGTGAGCGCATTATTTAAAAGTTTTATCATTAATAAGATAATCAATTTGATGCTGCTAAAATTGGAAAGGTCTCTTAGGCTTAGAGTTAAAATGCTATCTCTTTAAATTCAATGCTTATAATAGACAGTGAGACCTAACATTTGCTGGAGATTTATGGAGCAGTCTTGCTATAGATGTGTAGTTAAGAATAGGTCTGAGTTGATCACCACAGTCATTACAACCATATCGCAATTTAAATAGTAAATCTATATGCTCACTGTTATAAACTGACCCCGAACCTCGCATATACTCACTTAAATGACTAATATTTAAACATTAAACCCCTTCATAAGCACTATTAAAACCCTAATAAAGTATGCACTAATAGTAAACTTTTATCAATCATAAATTCAATCAAACTACTGAAAAGGTTTTGGGGTTTTGAATACAGCTTAAAATAAGATCAATTAGGAATTGTTTGATAGAGTTAATTGACTGAGGATGAGGTCAAATATTGTAAGATTTATCAATTACCAGTAATTGAATTTAGATTTATAATAATTATTTAAAGTGTAATTTATTTAAAAATGCTTTTTAAATTTATTATTATGAAATTCAACCAAGGAAGCTATAATTTTAAGTTTGTAAGTTTCAACTTAATATTTAAGCTTAAAAATAAAAGGTACACTCATTTACTTAAGGAAATTTTGTTAAACTAATAAATTTGATAAGCTATTAACTTAATAAGAAACTTAAAATTGTCCTGGTTGTTTTTAAAAAATAAACATATCGAATTCAAAATTAGATTAAGATGCAGGAGTACATTTTGTTTCAATGGAAGCATAAAATAATTTAGCATAAAATGGCACTTAGTATGATAAAAATTATGTCAGAGTTAATGATGAAACTGATACTACTCATAACCTGTTGAATATTTTATAATATTTATTTTCCCATATTAATATTTAAAAATCTAATCATTAGTTTTTAAATTTAAAGGAATATTTACAGTGAAGAGAAACGGCAAAGAAACTAATAGTATTGCCATCTATATATAATTTACTTTATATTTTATGTGAAATTTTTCACTTTTGCACTAGCAAAACTTGATGCTTTTGAACTAAATCTTAGTTAGTCTATAAAATATCTACCTCTAGATCTTACCACTTACAATAGGTTAACTGCTCGCCTAAATGACCCATGATCAGTAAAATCATGATTTTATACCAATCCTACTAAAAATTTTGATGCAAAAATGCAATTTATTGTACTTAAATCTCAATTTTACTCAATAAATTTGGAGGTTATTTGGTCGTTTTTTAAATCGCAGAGCCCAAATTTCACACTATTTCAATCGCAACTTGAATTTTATTACTTTTTATGAAACTTTATGCTGGAATTGTCAAAAGTAAAAGTTGTATGATATGACAAAGCAGATCAAAATGATTAAAATTCTATCCTCGTCGAGCAAGTATTTAACAATAAAAGGGGATATGCAACTGCTCTTATTCAAAATATTTATTGAGAATACCTCAAATATAATAAAATTTGCTCTCTTATTTGCATGCTGGAGTCTTCAAAGTGCGATTATCTTGAGTTATAATAATAATAATAATAATAATAATTAATCCTCATCGGGGGCTCAAGGCCCCCCGGATGAATATATACGTAATATATATGTAAGGGACATGCCCTTTTAAGTAATAATTAGTTCAAACGAGGTTCAAACTGTGTAGAGTCAACTTATGCTCAATAACTCTTATTATGTAGTGGGTTTCAAGTATTCTCCTGACGAATCTTGAAATTTCACTACGGTCTCCTATGAAGAACCCTTGCTCGATGATCTCTGTCACTGTGAGAAACATCAACTGGAAAATGTGCTTAATGTTGAATTTGTGGAACATGGCTTGCGATATGTACTTGGTAACAGCTTTGGTGCTAGAACCCTCTTTGGTCATAAAGTGTGTCTGGTTCCATTTAGTTCTTGGTTGGTGTTTGGTTGTGCTTTGAGATAATTATTATTATTATTATTATTTATTAATTTAGTAATAAGGTTAAGTCTCTATTAGATAGTTGGATCCACTTATTTTTCTTAATTAATATAATAAGAATTTTGTCAGAGTTTTAAGGGTTCTTATACTATTTTTGTGGTCAGTGAATTCTTTAAAGGAACTACAGGATAGATTCGTACCACTCTATCTACTTCTGTATTCCCACTAAAGTCTCAATTATCATTATTGTTTGTATTGAGATGGGTAATGGTTCCTTATTGGTTAGTGACTTCATAGTTTATTGAAGTGACCCCTCTTTGGGTTATACTATTGATAAAATACGTAAAAATAGGAAATTATAGAAATAAAATAAATATCCAATTATGACCAAATTATAGGAACCATTGTGTTGATCGAATGTGTATTACTACAAATTTTGTTGATTTTAGTGTTTAGCATCATAATATAAACCCCAAATTTTTCCTGAACAACTAAGTACTTGATTTCGATGTTTGTCAAGATTTCGATGATTTACATGGTCGTTTGATACCGTCAATTGGCGTTGATCTGGCATGACCACTTCATGTCGATTCGTCGTCGATAGGCTTGAGTTGAGGCCAATCGGCAATCCAATCTCATCTTCTAGATCCTAAATCTATTGCTCCATCCTTGATCCATCGGTGCCATAATTGGTAGCTCAAGCAGTTGGACCATCGTTGGTGTATTGGTGGAATTGACCTCTGCAATGCGCGAAGGTGAGAGAGGTTTGAGTAGGTTGGCGATTGATTAGTTTAAACTTAAACTTAAAAGCGTGATATAAAATAGGGAAGTTTTAATCAATTAATTTAACTGTTCAACTGCTATTCATGCTTGTCTTGCTGGTGCCAGAGAACCTGCGACTCCACTCATCGTCATTGATGGTTGACTCATACGAACCCATGCCTAATGGTGGTGCACCACTGCCTCACGCTGAACGCCCAGAGCTTGTTGACATCACTCTTGATCATGGCCTTAAGGATCTGAGAGAGTCTCTTAACCAAGTGAATCCTAGAAGAGGTTATAATAAGTACACTTACTTGCTGTCTGCCTGCTCCTGCCTGAGGTGCCTCTTGATGTATGAGAACAGCTGCTCGATAGGGTTGAGCCAGGGTGAGTACTCGGCATTGAATAGCACTGTCACCTTCAACTTCCTGGCAGTCTCCAACACTTCAGAGTACTTGTGAATGACTGCGTTGTCCATGAGCAGCACGATCTTCTTCAGGCCAAGGTCCTTGTCAGTGCGCAGCTGGCGCAGGATGTGGTAGAGGAAGTTCTCGAACAGCACGGCATCGAATGTTCCCTCGATGACTTGGCTGGAGACCAGCTGGTCCTTTTTGATGGCTGCCACGAAGCTCATCGAGAACTGCTGCCTCTTGGTGGATTCCTTGGTGATTGAGAGATTCCTAGCCATGGTGCCATAAGTGCCCAACCTCTGGCTGACTTGCTGTCTGACTGTTGCGATGGGAGTATAATGTTGCGATGGTTGAGCATAGGTGTTGCCAGAGTCTGCTAAAGGTGCTTGGTCATTCAACTAGTTGGGTAGACTTAACTTTGTATCAATTAAAGCAGTATAAAATCGTATAGCTATTGCTTACTATCCTATTCCTTCACTGTGACTTTACTGCTGTTCACTGCCTTGCTTGACAGCTGCAAGCGTCTGGGTGTAATGGCTGTCCAGTTGTCATGGCCTGTTCATTGACCACCTCACTGCTCTTACGTTGGGTTGACTACAGCCGGAGGCTGGCCAGGTTCTGAACCAATGGAGTGAGAGTGGAAGCCGATTTCAGAGGGGTTTATGGTAGG
>ARYC01005073.1:0-32916 GCA_000711775.1 Oxytricha trifallax
AAATTCTCCTTGCTTCTAAAATCTTTGAATTAATTCTTGTGCTTGCACTCTTTTCATTGCATCATTCATTGACTCCATCTTGTTTACAGATCTAAGAAATGATATTCAAATTTAATTATTGATTTCAATTATTTACCTCTGTAAAACTTACTATTAAATATGGGCATCCTATAGGAGGTCAACCTCTAAGAAGGATATGGAGAACTGGTTTCAAACTTGAGAGATTGATATCAATTTCTACTGTTATAGTTCCATATTTTTAAATTTAAATTGGTACGTACTTAATTAGGAGCAGCTCCTAAAATGCTAGTACTTAATTAGGAGCATTAATTAAAGCTAGTAGCTAATTAGTAGCACCCTAATTTTAATGATAAAATCACAAAATACCTCCTAAAGCAGTACGTACTTAATTAAGTGCACCTCCTAAATCGTTACGTACTATAATCAACTTATTATTGAAAGTAAAAATGGTTACTTCCCCACCCATATTTAGAGCCTTAACACTCATAATTCTTCTCTAATACTCTAAGAACTTCCCTTGAAACTTGTAGGCTTGCAAAGCTCTCATATAAGATCTCAGTTATAGAGGCAATTTTATAATTTTAAATTCAAATTTAAATATGATCGCTAACATTTTAAGAAAAACAACAGAATTCCATCAAACTAAACGAGACTTACCTTTGGCAGCAATAAAAAGTGTGATAGCTGTGAGATGAACTCTCATAAAGAACTACCAGAGCTATCACTAGAGGTCTCTGTTATTAAAATAGAAATTAATAATAGAAAATAAATGGCAAACAAGTGTGTGGGAGACAGAGATGAGGAGAAAGGTAATAATGAAATTCTAATACAAGCTGAAGAATTTGAAGTCTATTTTTGTGAGTTATGTGAGAGAGATTTTGCTCATAAATCAAGCTGGTGCAGACATATGAAGGAGCAAAGAAAAGCCAAGCCCACTGTATTCTTAAAGCATGACAAAATAGATGAAATGTATTACTGCTTTGAGTGCCATAAGCAATACTCTCTCATACAAGAGACTTGAAGAAGCATCTATTAAGAGCTCACAAGAAAGATATAGAAGTTGAGAATCATGAAGTTGAGCTGAAGCTTCTAAACAAAAGAAAAGCCAGGGAATATTCTAAAGTCGTAGTGCCTGAATAAGCTAGTGAGTTAGAGTACGTTAAGAAGGCACGCATCCAACTGACCTCTGAAATAACAAAAATTATGATCAAGATTCAATACAAGAAAATACCGGTTCTTGCTTAAATTGACCTAGACACTTCTCTTTAAAGCTACCTAATAATAGAAGACTCCTTTGATAAGAAAGTTATCAACGATCATCAATACGCATACAAGGTGTATCCCTTCAACTCTCTCTCTTAAGTGATGATAAATATTAAATGGAGTTTACAAATGAGTATTAAGTGCTCACTCAAGCAAAGTTTAAGAGTGTAGTTACTTAATCAAGCTAGATGCTGTTCTCCTTGCCAAGGATCATGTTGCTTTCAGACTCCCACTCTATGAATGATCCTAAGAGATTCCATAAGAGATTAAATGAATCATAAGTAACTTGGATAAATTGCAACTCAGATCGTATAAGGTATTAAAGAGCTTCCCAAGTTTGGGTTTGTTCACAGAGATTTGAAGCCAGAAAAAATAATGATAAACTTTTCACCAGTAAAAGTAGCAATAATTGATTTTCAACAGAGCCTAAAGAGTGGAAGTATCAAGGCTTGGAACTGTAATGGGAACTCAAGGGTGCTATCCAGAAGAGAAAACAGGAGAGATAGTGACTTTTAGTGGGATGTATGGGCATTAGTAGCAATAATAATAGAGTGCGATATGCCTCGCAACGATTACTATTCTACAAGGTGCGAGAAAGATTCTAAGCAAAGAATAAGCAAATTTATATAGAGAACCAGAGTCTCACAATCAATAAAACAAATGGCAGACTCAATAATAATAAAACCAAACTCAAGTTCAGACATATCAATAGAGCACATAGATAATAAAACCAAAACCCCTTAATGAGGTTTATAAGTGCTTTGATTTGTAGGGAATTTGTTAAGGGTTGGGATTATTAATTAAATGCGAGACTAAAATTACAAGCTTTTGGGGTATATTTATGATGAAAAGTATATAGATTTAGTGTTTAAACTGCGTTATGGATGTGATATGTATAGTGAATAAGTCAAACTAATACTGAACTATAAGTCTATTGCACTGCTCTTAAAGCGTAGTCCATCAACTGTTCGCTCTCACTGCTTGAAAGCTGTGTAATTAAAGCAATTATTGAATTCTTAGCGTAAGAGGAAGTCAAAGTTTCTATAGAAGCATATTGACTATCTTATTAATGAAAAAACTTTGAAGTATTGGGCTCAATTTTCTCTCAACTAACGAGCTATTATGTTTCACCGGCAGTTCCCTGAGTTGAAGATCTCTGCATAATCTGTTGCAAACATTTATAAACGAAGCGGTATCTCTTACAAAGGTGTAAATCGTATCAAGAGAGTAATTGATTTCACTCTGCCATTTTACAACAACAACTTAAATTATATTTATAATTAATGCAGAGAGCCTAATAGAATAATATTAAGTTTATTCATCCTGACGAGGCTGTGTTTACATTCAACACTTTCATCTAGAAGTCTTGGTATAAGAGGCATAGTAATATAGAAGTATATGACTGGGAAGTCAAGGTATAAACAATGGCAATTCTTGGAGGTATTAGCGAGGATGCTGGTTTAGAAACTTATGTGATTCATCCTCGCTCTATTAAGACAGAGCAGTATATTAAGTTCTTAGAGCAGCTGAGAGAGAAGTACCCTGAATAAGAGATTATACTATTCTTGATAATCTTTAAAGAAACAAGGAAGAGTTATGAACAACTTAGAATAACGCCAGTGTTCAACGTACCTTACAGTCCATAATTTAATGGAATTGAGTTCTACTGGGGAATATTAAAAGGTCATTACAAGAAACTGCTGCTATACCATTTGATGCATGACCTGCCTATTGATACAGTAGACTTTATTAAAAGCTCAGCGAAGATAGTAGATAATTAATTAGCTTAAAAGTGAGCTTAAGAAGGGAGAGTGAATGTATATAAATAAGTTTTGTAGTTAAGTTAATGAATATATAAGTCACATTTAAATTCTTTAGAGGGAGCTGCTTCTCTTTTTTTTTCTTCTACTTCTTGCTTCCCTCCTCCTAAGTTTCTTCTCTTGCAGCCAGCTCCAGCATCTATGTTCATTGACTCTGGAGGCTAAATATTTGAATAAAATCTCTTGCTAACTTCATACTTTGTCTGCGATTTCGCTCTCTGTGAAGCTTGCTCTATTCCTTCATCAAGAAGATGCCTGTACCATATTTTTCTAAAGAGTTAAGCTAAAAATCTTACTTGAAATATAAGGGTGCTTCTGCAGCTCTGATAGCCAGCTCTCACTTATCTTGATCCCTTGTTTGTCCTTATCCTTGAAGAGATGCTGTACCTTTTCTTACGAGATTCTTGAATAATTTCTTTCATGTAATCACATTTAATTGTTGCAAGTATGCCAAAGAAATAGTTTCTTTCAGGCATTTATTTGAATACTGCTTCTTAGTAGGAAGGTACAGCGAAACCTCTGGGTCGTTCATAGCATCATCATATAAGTAGTCACTGAGATTTCTGGATAGTTTGGAATCTCTGCAAACTTTACATCTTAAGTTTTCAATGCTTTCTTCTCTTCGCAGAGTATCGCCCTTAGAAATGAAATTTTGGTACCTTCCATCGTTGGCAAGAGCAAACCAACTATATAATCAAAATGAGTTACTATAAATTCATTACCTTGCTGCATTAGGTAGCGGTGCAAATCCTCCTTGCTTCTAAATCTTTGAATCAATTCTTGTGCTTGCACTCTTTTCATTGCATCATTCATTGACTCCAACTTGTTTACAGATCTTAGAAATGATATTCAAATTTATTTTTATTGATTTCAATTATATACCTCTGTAAAACTTACTATTAAATATGGGCATCCTATAGAAGTTCAACCTCATAGAAGGATATGGAGAAGGTTATGAGAACTGGTTTCAAACTTGAGAGATTGATATCAATTTCTACTGTTATAGTTTCATATTTTTAAATTTAAATTGGTACGTACTTAATTAGGAGCAGCTCCTAAAATGCTAGTACTTAATTAGGAGCATTAATTAAAGCTAGTACTTAATTAGGAGCACCCTAATTTTAATGATAAATCACAAAATACCTCCTAAAGCAGTACGTACTTAATTAGGAGCACCTCCTAAATCGGTACGTACTATAATCAACTTATTATTGAAAGTAAAACTGGTTACTTCCTCACCCATATTTAGAGCTGGATCGTCTCTTAACACTCATAATTCTTCTCTAATATTCTAAAAATTTTCCTTGAAACTTATAGGCTTGCAAAGCTCTCATATAAGCTCTCAGTTATAGAGGCAGTTTTATAATTTTAAATTCAAATTTAAATATGAGCGCTAACATTTTAAGAAAAACAACAGCACTTCCATAAAACTAAATAAGACTTACTTTTGGCAGCAATATAAAATGTGATAGCTGTGAGATAAACTCTCAAAAGGAACTACCTGAGCTATCACTTGAGGTCTCTGTTATTAAAATAGAAATTAATAATAGAAAATAAATGGCAAACAAGTGTGTGGGAGACAGAGATGAGGAGAAAGGTAATAATGAAATTCTAATACAAGCTGAAGAATTTGAAGTCTATTTTTGTGAGTTATGTGAGAGAGATTTTGCTCATAAATCAAGCTGGTGCAGACATATGAAGGAGCAAAGAAAAGCCAAGCCCACTGTATTCTTAAAGCATGACAAAATAGATGAAATGTATTACTGCTTTGAGTGCCATAAGCAATACTCTCTCATACAAGAGACTTGAAGAAGCATCTATTAAGAGCTCACAAGAAAGATATAGAAGTTGAGAATCATGAAGTTGAGCTGAAGCTTCTAAACAAAAGAAAAGCCAGGGAATATTCTAAAGTCGGTACCTGAATAAGCTAGAGAGTTAGAGTAAGTTAAGAAGGCACGCAACCAACTGACCTCTGAAATAACAAAAATTATGATCAAGATTCAATACAAGAAAATACCGATTTTTGCTTAAATTGACCTAGATACTTCTCTTTAAAGCTACCTTATATTAGAAGACTCCTTTGATAAGAAAGTTATCAATGATCATCAATACGCATACAAGGTGTTTCCCTTCAACTTTCTCTTAAGTGATGATAAATATTAAATGGAGTTTACAAATGAGTATCAAGTATTAACTCAAGCAAAGTTTAAAGAGTGCAGCTACTTAATCAATCTAGATGCTGTTCTCCTTGCCAAGGATCATGTTGCTTTCAGACTCCCACTCTATGAAATGATCCTAAGAGATTCCATAAGAGATTAAATGAATCATAAGTAACTTGGATAAATTGCAACTCAGATCGTATAAGGTATTAAAGAGCTTCCCAAGTTTGGGTTTGTTCACAGAGATTTGAAGCCAGAAAAAATAATGATAAACTTTTCACCAGTAAAAGTAGCAATAATTGATTTTCAACAGAGCCTAAAGAGTGGAAGTATCAAGGCTTGGAACTGTAATGGGAACTCAAGGGTGCTATCCAGAAGAGAAAACAGGAGAGATAGTGACTTTTAGTGGGATGTATGGGCATTAGTAGCAATAATAATAGAGTGCGATATGCCTCGCAACGATTACTATTCTACAAGGTGCGAGAAAGATTCTAAGCAAAGAATAAGCAAATTTATATAGAGAACCAGAGTCTCACAATCAATAAAACAAATGGCAGACTCAATAATAATAAAACCAAACTCAAGTTCAGACATATCAATAGAGCAGATTGATTAGTGGTTGAGCAAGATATAATTTAGACCTCTCCCACATGATCCAAAAGTGCATTTTGAGTGATTAAATTAAAAACATTTACTAAATTGTTCACATTAAAACCTATTAATATCCCATACCCCTAACAAATTCACTACAAATCAAAGCACTTATAAACCTCACTAAGGGGTATTGGGGTTTTGAATTGAGTCAGTTGCTCTTTCTTGATGCAATCACTGAGGTTCAAGATAAGGTATTCTGAAAGAACATTGAGAAGACTGATATCGAAATGATATTTAAGTCTGTTGATATTGAAGGCCGTGGATTCATTGACTATGCTGGCTCGTCTTATCCACTAAGAATAAGTGGAATCCCTGCACAATCGAGATACTACAACAGCCTTCAGAATGCTCGACGAGGATGATAGTAGCTTCAACTCAACATAGGAAATCAAAGAAACTCTAGGCTTTTGAAAAAACTATCTCAAAGGCAGCTGTCAATGACATTATTAAGCAAGTTAATGCTTATGGAGAGAGTCATATTTACTTCAAGTAATACTAACACATAACGCATAATTAAAACGCATATTAAGACTTAATATCTTATTATATCATGGATTTCATCATCACTTTCACTATATTTAATAATCTTTTACATCAAAAATATTAAACTTTAAAGTAAATCTTGGAAAAAAAACATATAAAATTAAGAATTATAAAATAGGCAAAGACTAAAATTTTACCAGAATATATAAATAAAATACCCTATACTACAGTATATTGAAATTAGATAAATTTAATTAATTATAAAAAAATAAAATAATGTAAATTTTTTTTATATTAAGAGTTAATTTAAATCAGCAGATTTCTAGTAATAAAGAATATTGAAGCATAAAAAATAAGCAAGATTAAAATTCATAATAAAAAATTAGTAACAAAGTAAAATGACATTTCAAATAACTAGGTTAAAAGAATAAAAGAATTTAATGAATATCTTTACATAAATAATAAAAAATAATATGATTTTTTTGTGACAAGAAAATAGAGAAATAAGGATTGTGGAAATAATTAGAAATCGCAATATGATTAAAAATATGATGATTGATTTATAAAAACTGACAAGTATAGTGAAAATAGGCAAAATCTCAATATTTTAGCAATTTTAAGAGTTTTAAAATTCATGAGAAAATCAAGTTTTAAAAAAATGGGATGACAAAATCTCAATTCCCCTTCTACTTTGTTATCATTCCTTTGAGCTTTAGAAAACCCATCTAGGTGTGAAAGTTAAAAACCATAGTATTTTAAACTCATCTTTCAAACCTGACACATCACAACCTCTCAAAATAAGTACTCTTGAAGATAACTCCCCTTCTAGCAAAGGGAAGAGTGGTTGAGATGGATTTTTTGGATAGCCAAATGTCATCAGTTTAACTTCATTTCTTCTTTAACTGCTCTCTAAGTAATCTTCTATTTTCAGCGTCCTCTAAATAGTTAGAATATATATTACAAGATTTGAGGGGAAAAACTTTCAAAACCAGTAAAAAAGATTTTATTTATTTGAACCACACTAACATTTTATATTTAATTAAATGTTTAATATTTGTCATTTATTAAAATAATGCATTATGTGCATTTAATTTTATTCTTATTAATATTCTCTTTAAAATTTAAATATTAAATCAACTTTTTTAGTAATTTCTTATATAATTATAACATTTATTTATTCAGTAATTTTGAAAACATTATATTTAAAAAAATTTCTTCACTAATTTTTTTTTATTTATAATTAGTTTTTATCTCAGTTATTCTTGTATTCACTTCTTTTATTATTATTTTTTAAAGAATTTTGCTCTTTTTTTACTCTAAAAATATGGATTTAATGTTTTCAATATCTAACCATATATAACAATAAAGCCGTTATAATTTTATTATTTTATTTGTATTATTCAATGAGTGCTACAAGTATTTATTTGAATTTTTACAAACTTAGTTGAATATATATTTTCTTAAGATTGAAGGAACTTTTTATTTTCCGTTGCTTTTTGCTTATCCATAAGTATCAAAAGACTAAGATTATTTATATAATCAGATCACTGAAAAACATACATTAAGCTATGGTTAATAAATCTGTATAACTTTTTAGTAATAGAAGATTCAATTTTGTATTGAGGTGAGCGAGGTAATATTATAAATATTTCGTTTTTTCCATGTTTTTAATTATATATAATGTTAATATTCCTATATAAAATGGATGATTTTATAATTGAAACATATATACTCATTAATTTGATAAGATATAAAGAATTTGATTATTGAATTCCTTTAAATGTAAAGTATTATATTAATTATATAAACATGTATTAGTTTTAATTCGTTGAATAAACATTTTATTTATATCAACAATTTTTAATTTTGTCTAATATTTAATTATATATACTTTTAATTTGCAATAAAATAGGCAGTTATTTGAATCTTTTTATAAAATCAATCATTAAGTTCTATTAGTCATTATAATTTTGATATGTTCTCTAATTTGCGATTCATTTAGAATGCATAAACTGATCACTAAATAATCAAAGTTTTAATTCAAGTTAAACTTAATTATTGAGATATCAGATAATATTCGATGGCTTAAATTTATTGTTTGTAAATTATTAAAATTAATTAATTCATAAAGATATTTCAAAATAAATTCTTTGTTTATCATAACTTATATCAAGCATTTACCATTTGATATACATTACAACTTTTAACTTATAAATATATTTAAATCAAATTGGGTTTCTTCTCATTAAGAAATATGTGTTTAATAAAAAGATAAGTACAATAAGAGACAATTTCAAGTCAAAGTGTCTGAAGAAGATAAAGGAGAAATAGTGATCGTATTAAAGATAGGCAAATGAAGAGTAGATCAAAGATTAACTAAAAGTGCAGATTAAGCTTTAGATAGTAGAATTTAGAGATTCTAAGAGTCGCCAATATAATTATATTACTTAATAAGCACAACCAAATTTTATAGAATAGGTAATAATTAATTATTATATTTATACTTTATAATCTAATCTCAGACTATCAAAAACAAATATCCTTAATTCAAATTGGAATTACTGTTTTTATTATTCCTGATAAATTTCATGTATAGATATATAAATTACATTTAATAAAATTCATATATTTTATCTCCATTCAAAATTGGATAAATATATATTATAATTATTGCATTTAATAAACCATTTCAATGAGTATTATGAAGCAAGTGATAAAATATTATCTTCTAGTATAATTATAAGTAATTAACTTTCATTAAATGTAATCTCCAAAACGAATGAATGAATGCTTATTTAGCTTGTAATGAAGTGATAAGCTTAGTTATAGAAAGGCATTTTATAAAAAGTGAAAAGAAGACTTTGAGAATATAATAGGTTTGAGTCTTTAAAAGATAAAAATTTAACTATTTTCAGAGGATGAAGCGATATAGTTGTCCCTCTTGTGATTGATAGTTGTTTTCTAACTTAAATGAGAAGACTTCATGATATGAACTTTTCATTGAAAAAAGAAGCTTTGTCGAAAAGAGGAACTGATTGTTTACATGCTTGAAATATGAACATGTTAATGAGAGTGGAGGAAAAATATAAAGAGTATTTTAAGGTCAATAATATTCATAGGTGAATGTCTCATAAAAGAAAGATAGATTAAATGAAACATAATAATTGATATTGCGGGATGTTACATTGTCTAATATTTAATTTGATATAAATATATTATAAACTAATTCATGAAATAATCACTTAACTTCACATATAGGCATAAATTATCCAAATAATTGTTATTAGATATAATACAAAAAGGATTAATATTTTATAATTAAATTATTTATTTGTTTAAGTCTAATTGATTTTAACAAATTAGTTAATTAAAATATTATGTATGTATAAAGAATCCCCCATCTTCATACTTATAGTATTAAAGATTATTAGGCAAATATAAGAAAATTTTATATAAATAACATGTATTTTTCTATTTTCCCCGTGATAGAATTTTAATTCAACAATAATTTTGTTTTCCAAATATTTTGGCTTAATCTGAGCTAAATTTTTAGCAAATTTAAGAAAGAAAGAACCTTTAATCTAGTATTTATAACATTAATATTTAGTAGGTATGCTATAGAAGTTATAATAAAGCTTAAATTATTAATTCAAGACAACAATTTATAGAAAATACTAATTCATTTTAATGAAGTGATTCAATAAATTGGCATACTGATTATTTTTGATTTTAAAATGTTTAGGCCATTTCAAGTTAACTAGAATATTTAAAACTTAATTCATGCTAGACTTAAATGAGATTAACGCCCGGTAGATAGTTTCAATTGATTAGATGAAAGATATTTAACAGGGTAGAATGGTAATATTTCAAGTTTTGCTAGAATCAGAGGAAATTAGATTTTTTTATAATAAAAGTGAAATGAAAAAATTATTTAATTTATAAAATACTAAAGAAATACAATCTAAAAGAGGCATGACATAAACAACAAAAAAGTTAAAGAAATAAGATAGAATAAAAAGGTTATTTAAGAGAAGAAGATAAGTTCAATGCTAGTAAGCATGTTTATGATTAAAAAAGCATTTTGATACTGTATAAGTATTTTAGAAGGTATATTATGGTAATATTATTTAAAAATTTAATATCCCAATAATTTTGTATTAATTGCTCAAAAAGACACAGTAAAATGCACAAATATATGTTTTCTTTGGCTCATATTAGCACCGAATTTTTCAAAAATTAATGAAGCTCAAGTGTGACTTCTGCTAGGAAAGCACTAGAAATAAAAAATTGAAACGACTGTTTCTTTCATGTAATGAATACTTATAATTTCCCTATTAAAATGAAACTCCCAGGGAATTTAAGGCTGAAGACGAGCAGCATTACCAATGAAAATTTGACTTCTGCTGTTATTTCCTTGAATTTCCTTAATACCATTTATAAATACTGTATCTAACTGAGCTCCAAAATCTAAAGAAATTTTGATCACTTTTAAATACGCTTATATTATCATTTTATTAGCCAATATATAACTATTTTATTATATTTATATAATTTCCTTAATTATTTTTTATCAAAGTAGTACTAATGGGCAAATTAAAATTTCTATTTATTGAATATACGCATATTATATTCTTCTTTATATCAATTATTTTATTTAGGAACATTTAAATGATCCTTTTATGACCATGTGGCAATCGAAACTAATTTTCATATATGTCTCCTTTAAATTAATGAATGATTGCTTTAATTGCAATTAAATTTATTTATCTTAAATTTAAGTCTCTACTAACTAAAGATGAAGTTGATGAGCTTTTTTTAATATTATTTGTCATATATTTAAAACATCGCTGTTGTCATAATGTAATACGATTTGCCAATGCTTTTGGTAAGTAGGGACCTCAGTAGAGGTTTGCAAGTGGCAATATTGTATAACCTATTCATGTTAATGTGGATGCAATTTACAGTTTCATGATTAATGCCAATGTTGTGATATCAAAGTTAAAATTCTGTGTTAAAAGATAACATAGTTGAGTACATGACAAAGATTTATATTTGAAGTGGTAGTGTTAGCCATGGAATGAAGAATTTACCGTTTAAGAAGTTATCAGTACCACTAGCTGATAACTAGCTTGATACCGTCATAAAGAGAAAAGGTAAGGCGTCTAAGTTATTATATAGTTTAAGATGATGAAGAAAGATGCGTAAAAATAGTATAAAGATAAATGATTATAGTAGAAGAGGTAGATTTGAAGAATTGAGTTTAATATTGTCAGAAGTTAGAAATGAGACAAGTAGAAATTATTATTGAATAATTAGAGATGAATCTTTTATTGAACAAAATCATGAATGAGTTCTTTTATTGTTATCTTATGCATTTATAATTAATTTTATGTTATTAAATTGATTTTATAGTTAAAAAGAATAATTAAATTATTTATAACATTAGATTTAGTTATTGTAGGAATACATTCGATTTGGGAAAATTAATTTTAATTAATTATTAATTACCTTCAGTTATGTTTTTGGAAAATGTCTCCAAACTCTGAAAATATTATACTCTCTGGATAGCGCATTAAAAACGAGACAGTGGTTGTTATTGCTATAATGAATTTGTCTCATCCCCAAGCGAGAAAAATCCAATATACTATTCTTGGGATTTAGCTCAAAATAAAAATATCTCGCTTCTTGGGATTATTCAAGATTATTGCCAATAGCAAAGTCCAGCTTAAATTGCGGTATCTACCGTAGAATCCATTATTTTTGAATTTTGAGTCACCATGGTTTTGATAACTGCCATGATTTTAATATTTAAATAATTTATTTTTAATTTATTTTCCAAAATCGAATGTATTACAATATTAGGTAATTACTTATACTAAATCAAATTACTTATTAATACCGATTATTTATTTTAACAATATAATCAATATTACTTCAAATAAAAATCTAACATCTTTATTGAGTCTAGATCCAAGTACATTATTTCTACTAATCAATAAAGTTTAAGTTTAAAGCCGCTTTTATCAAATACAGAATAAAGAAAGAAATCTTCGAGCAGATTAAATTTTAATTATTCACTAACAAGTTCAAGTTAAATCATTTATATTATTATGTGTAAATTTCACTTCAAGTAAATTCCAATTGTTACAAGTCTCTTCGTATTTGAAGTAACTAAGTTCTTAGCAGAGTAATATTTTTCATTTTTCTGATTAATTAAGAGACAACAATTGAATAAATCATTAAATGATACTTAAACAGAAAACCCCAAAATGTTTTATCACTGGCGAATTGAGGGTAATTAAGAATTATCAAGGATTATTTGAAAGATTGATGTGCCATGTAGGGACAGAATAGGTGTTATTTTCTCATTTCACTTGTCACCTTTAGATATTAAAACAAATAGTGATTCTATTTAAACTATTCTTTTAATCATTATAATGGCTACAATATGGATTTTAATTTAGCAATAGCAGCTGTAATATTTGAAAACTGGGTCTTCTTTTCTTTTATTAACAAACACTATATTAAAGTATCTTCAAAAATTGATCATTTATTATTATTTAATTGCATTTCTGGTAAATATTTTAAGTATAAGAATAATGATATTATATTTATAATATAAATGATCAATTTTTGAGTTTAATTAGATTTTATAACTATCAAAGAGCACTAACAAATCATCATTATTTACTTATGTTGTTTGCATACTCTAGTAGTCAAAACTCCTTTCTTGACATTGTAAGAACATCTCATAAAATGGGAATTAAGGTTGGTCTGTTGAGGAAATTATAGAAACTAATGTTGTATCAAATGTATGGATAATTTTAGTTAAACTAGTTATTTTAATATATTATAAAAAACTAGAAAATAACCTAGAGTAAATTAAATATTTATTAATGTCCCTTAGAACGAATGTTTCTCAGACTTTCATTGATTACATTGAACTTTTGATTATTAGTATTCATGAGTACATTAATCTATATTACGGAATGTTTATGTCAATTATTATATTTCCAGTCATCCTTAACTGCTTTAATCTAATTTAATTTACTGTTTCTATTAATGTTAGTTATTTTTAGTATGATCTTAACACTTTGTTACTCTTTTGCTTCTAATTCTTTTATTCTGTCCAAGACATATTTGCAATAACATCAAAGTTAAATTTAGATATTTAAGTTCTATAATTTATGATCTTTAATTGTTCATGTGAATCTAGAAAGATCTCATGTTTCTTTAATCAAATAACGGTTTCAAAATGCGTTTAATCTATTAGAGAATTGTGGATGTAGTAATAGTGACTCATTTCATAGTTCACTACCGCCTTGCCTTGACTTATGACCATCATTGTAGCAATAACATTCTTTGTTATAAATAGCTTTACTCCATTCTGAAGTTCTTTTTTTTCTTTAGGATTTGTAATCTGGCTTCTAATGATTTATTATGGTTCATATCTCTCATGCACTTCTAACTAGTTGTCAAATTGCGTTTTCTTCTTCTGTTGTTCATGAGTTTCTTTAACAAATATCTTGTTTGGCATTTCTCTATAATTTTCTTTTTTAGCTATGTTTTATTCTTTCAATTCCTTATAAAATCACATATTCCAAAGCCAAAAATGGCGTGTTATAATAAATAACTAGCGATCCAACTGGGACTATTATTATAGTATAAAAGCAGCAGGAGGTTGTTCAAGCTCATGGGTTTTTATAGTAATAACTTCATTTATTAACTTCCAAAGTTTATATCAACTTTGTTTAATGTCTAAATATATGATTTTTTAAAGATATTTGACCTCTTAAACTATCTTTGTCCCTATTATTTTTTCAATTTTGTTTCACTATAATAAGTCTCCTTGGAATATAGCTTTAAATTATGAAAATCCTATATAACTTTGAAGCTCTCTAGTGCCCACTTCACATTTTTTTAAAAAAGTATACAATAAATATATTTTGCTAACAATTTTGATTAATTGATAAATGGTTATAATTCTTCAATGAGTGTATAGAGTCCTTGAAGGTTATGTTTGAAAAATTATATGAAAGATTACTACTTGATACTACTCCTTTATTTGATTTTATTTCTTCCCTCTAATTTAAGATTATGTTATTGTTGTAGAATACCTTTATCGGTCTAACTAAATGCCTATCTTGTTCTGATCTTGTTTCTACATAAGTATTTTCAAAATATTTGACTCTTCCCATTAAAAACACTACGCTTATTGTTCATAATTGATAAAACACAAACTTTAGGTAATTTCAACTTCTACTTTGAACTACAGCTACACCAACTTCATGCCAGTTAGAAATTTCTGATGTATTAAGTTTATGTTCCTAGCTCAAAGGGTTTAGAGGTTAGTGTTATAACTGTTATTGATGTTGAAGGAGGTGTAAGTAATTGTTGTATTGCACGTATTGATATTGGTTATTGCTTTTAGTCATTCAGTATGAGTTGAAAATCTTATGTCTAAAAGTGGAATAATTTCATGCCATATTTGAATAATAATAATTAGGTTTATAATTAAAAATTAATATTTAATTCTAATATTGTAATATTAAATCATACTTATCTACTACTACTCTTCTGAATTGTCTCACTGATGCGAACCAATAATTTTACCATATTTATGCTAATGCTTTTCATATCTATATAATTCTTATTTGTTAATATCTATTCTATAATTCTTTTTATTCGTTTTTGAATTTTATTAATTAAGCCTTTCTCAATTATTTTTCTGTAGTTTTTCTATAATAAATTTTGTATTATTAATCTCTGGATTTAATACTATTCACATTGATTCCTATTCAAAAGAATTAATATCTTTATTCCCTATTACTATGGGAATGTGTCTTCATATATCCTACCTATCTTAAACAGCTAACAATGCCTATGAGGTTCAATAACTATAGCAACAACTTTCAGTTAATCCTGTCTTGATTAATTACATTGGCATTATTACATTCACAGTTACTTTAATCATCAACTACCTTCCTAAAAGGTCTGAGGATTTTGTTTATTCGACTTTATTGTTTCTACACTCTTCTTTTAATCTTAGTAACAGACATCGTTGAATAGTTAATTATAGAGCTCAAAGGTTTATTCCAACTGACTGCCTTTCATTCATTAATTTGTTAGCCCTTTGATCTTCTTGATTATTTAGGTTTATGGTGACTAGTATTACTTTGTAAAGGAAATACAAACCCTTTAGTCATTTCTGCTTTTGTAAAGCTCAATGCTATCATTCCAGGACTCTTAGTAAATCCTGTTTTAGCTTGTTTAATTACACAGTTCATTATGGTGGTTACACAATTCTCTGTCTTGGTCAGTTTCTCTAGTTTGTCCTCAAGTTAATCTAAATATTGTCATATTTATATATATTTATCAAGTTACCTTGCTTTATAAATATTATTAAGTAGTATTTACTAAGATTTGTAATATATACTTTAAGTATATCTTAATTAGATAAATTTATGTTAAATATTTAATAATCCCGTTAGGTTGTATCTACACTTAATAAGAGCTAACTAAATTAACTACTTAAAGTATGCCTCTTGACTCCTACAAGGATAGATTCCTTTGAACTTTGATTCATCAATGACTTGCTTTATTTCTTTAAATTAAAGTTATTTCCCGTTTCTTTTGCTATACTAATCACATTTATTTAATTAATCACTTTTATCATAAACATTGCACTGCTCTATAGTTCTTAATTTCATCATTATGGAAGGGAGGTATTTATACAGAGATTATATATGCAAGGATGTCTTATTAAGTTTATTAAATTTAATGATACATCTTACTGTAAAATTTCAATTTTTTTCATTTAGAATCGACAAATATTCATTGTTAGATATCCTTAAGGTCTTGTCAATAACTCTTCCGTAAAAATCTTACTATTATATGTTAATGATTCTAAGAAATATGATTACCATAACTACCATAAATACAGTTTACAATGTTCTATTTCCTTCAGTATTTAATTCAATTTTAGTTTGGGGTTCCATTGCTTGATATTTTACAAGCAATATTATAGATAAATGAATTGAGCTGGTATTTTCAACATATATTATTTATAACCTCTGTTCTTTAATTGCTATAATAACTCTCTAAAATCGTAGTTTTTTTTAACTCATTTCTCAGCTTCTCCTTTAGATAAGATCAAGTAAATAAAAGGTTATAAACTAAGAATTTTAAAATTTAGAGTAAAGATAAAATTACAATTAACTCTTGTTACAAAAATATTTCAAAGTGTCTTAAACATAATCTACCAATAGTATCAATCATTTAAGTTCTAAACTTTTAATTTCCTTTGATTCTATTCCAAAACCAACCTAACCAGGTCTTCTGTTAATCCACCTTGCATATACATCCAAGAATCGGCCGCCAAGACAAAATTCCTCTATCATTTCATAAATCCGTTTCGGCTTTTGAGATCCTAATCTTCTTAAGTCAATATAGGCATTCTTGATTTTCTATAAGTTAAATCTTTGTTCTAAATAAGCCATATCATCTTTCTAGCCAACAATACAATCTTATTTGCAATGTTAGAATACTCTCCTAATCCACTTATCAAGTCTTGATCGTTATCTGTTTTGATCTAACTAACTGTTTCCACTATTTTGTACCCCCTTCCTTTTAAATAAGTTTCACATAACTTTTTCTTTGCATTAGTTGACCATAAAAATACGTACCCTCATTCTTGTACAATATCTATTGGGACTGACATTATCTCTTCATCAGTCATTGTGTCATATCCTAAGTTGTAACCAGTATCAGGGTGAGGTGGGTCTGACATTACGACATCAATTAACTATCCATTATACTTTTATTTGGCCCAATTTCTTAGTTTAATCCATTCTTTATTATCTCTTACGTCAACCTCGAAAGCATCTATTTCAGCAGCATCATGTCCTTTCAATTTTTGATTAAACACTAAATCTGCTTATCGCGTGTATCACTTTAAACAACTGCACATGAATGGTTTCACTGATTTTATTATTTCAGATTGTTTCTGGTGCTCTCTGGAGACATGTTTGTAAACTGAACCTGCAGTCTCTCCTTTTTATTTTTCCTTGAACGATTTATAATGGGGACATTTAAATTTGCCTTCTCTTCCTTATTTAACTTTCTCTCTTTTCTTGATTTATCTCTTGTCTTGCATTCCCTAATATAAAAATTATTATTATTATTGAATTTAAGCCCCCCCTTTAAATATATAATTTACTAACAATTTAAATATTCTTGTCAGATTACGGATAAAAAATTGTCCGATTCCTCAATTTGGATCAGAATTTTAATATTCCATCATTGTCAGATTCCTGTAAAAAATTGTCAGATTTCATAATAAAAGTTTTTTGTTAAGTATACTGCTCTTTATTATTGAAAAAAGTTTCAATTAGTTTATAATTTCTTTGAAATTCTTAATAAAAAGCAAGGTTTCAATTTCTCTTTAATTAATTGTTTCTTAAAGTAAATAAATTAAATATTTTCGAATATTAAAGTTAGAAATTTTTAAGAAAGCTATTAAGAAATTTAAGTAATTAAATCAAATTATTATGCTTAGAATTCTTCGAAAGTAAGTCAATAGGAAATGAGTATAATTATATTTAATATAATGAATTTTAGGGGCTGGGCTGCTTTTAGTTTTCTTAAAATTCCGAAATCCCCCAATAAAAAAAATATAATCTAAATTAAAGCTTTATTCTTACTTTTATATGGTAGTTGATTTTAAGTTAATGAATAAGTTAGAAAAATAAAGTTGGGAAGCGTTAAATTCAATACTCTTGTAAAAGCAGTGCAGAATGAGATGATTTTAAGCAATTGTAAAAACAATGTTTGACCCATTTAAAATCTTTTGACCAGATTAATTTAATAAGATGAATAATATACTCATCTTTAGACAAGGTTTCCCAAGTTTAAACTGAGTCTTTCTTTATATTTCAAAGACTTTCTCAATTGGAGCAAGGTTAAATTAATATGGTCCAAGAAACATAACTGAAATATTGTATAGCCTGAACTTTTAAAAAACAAGAACACTCTTGTGATATGTGGCATTATCTAAAATAAAAATTACTTTTCCTCTCCAGTTCGAAATAAAAGAATCTAAGTTTTGAATCAATTAGAGAACAAAGTAGAGGAAGGTAGTGCTTTTATTCTTTCCGATATTTATGCTATAAGCTAATCAGCCATCACTAAATGCAGCAGCTATTATGTTAACATTAAATATTCTAACCAATTTATCACTGTAATTTCTTACTCCTTTTAAACTCCCGGATTTTCAAAGGTATGACTAATTTACCAAACTGCTTTCATCTATATTAATTAGAAGTTCTCCTTAGTGCATTGAGTCGATGTAATGCATTGCTGCCAGTTGTCTCTATTTTTTGCAGTCAGGGTTATTCACCCTCTAATCGATTTGATAAACTTTCTTAAATCTCATTCCAAATTATTTTTTTAAGATTTTTCAAACAATTGATTAAGATGCTTAGAATTTATTCAGTTTTTATAAGGCTTCTTGAACCTACTTAACTGATTTTATTTAGGTCTTTTCCTTTTAAGCTTTTTGAATAAACCACTTAATATGATATATGATAAATTATGTTTCATGAGAATTTTTGTAACTTTATTATCCTAGCATTAAATTTTAAGCTGAGATAATTTAATTAAGCTTTAACATGCTCATCTTAAACCTTTGCATCAATTTAGATTTTGAGCATCCTCAATGCACATAGAGATCTTTAATATGTTTTTATTACTTTAATTTGTTGGTTTATTTATAATTTATTTAAGAGAAGGGCCCCTATATAAAAATTATATTCAATTAAAATTAAAAAGGAAATATTAAAAGAATATCTGAGTATTATCAGTGCTAACTTGATTTCATAGTAGCAATAGTTTGAAAAAAAATTTCTGAGTTTTAGTTATTCATTTTTTTAGATAATTAAGAGTTATATTGTTCGAAGAGATTTAAAAGTTTTTTTTCTGATTCAACAATCTATTCATTTGATAGTGTACTCTTTTCTAAATTTCCATTTTCTAATAAGTTTATCATTATTCTTGGATCCAGAATTTATAAAGTCTATTATTTATTGTTCATGTTTTGTAAATTTCTTTTACTCTAGATTAGAAACTTTTGAATGAGTAAACTAAATCAAACTTTAAAAATCAGGAACTTCATTGTCATTTACTATTAATAGAGTTGTCTTGCATAACATTTATTCGTCTCCTGATGAATCTTCGCTGACATTTAATTTGCTCAGAGAGTCATTTGGCTCAATATTTGTTGTATCATTCTTGAATTCCTCCTGATAAAATTATCTAATGTCTTACTAATTTAATTTTGGTTTAATTTTCTATTCCATATTTCCTAATAGAGTTTAAAAGTTTTGAACTAAAAGGATTTCTCTATAGAAGAATCAGTTGTTTTAAAAATTACTTACATATTTGATTAAAGTTAATAATTAATTATATTTTAATAATTTTACTATTTATTAAGCTAGCCCTTTTTTTATAAGCACCATTGTACTTAGTAGTGAAAATAAATAGAAATGGAAAATAATCTTCAGGCAATACATGTAAGTTAAGTCTAATCGAAGATTGGAAATAAAAAGGAACTATACGATTTTTTAACTCAGGAGGGAGGGGCTTACTTACCTAAAATAAACTGCTCAAATATTTACTTTCTTAAAATCATTTTAAGGGGTGAAAAAGAGGTAAAATTATAGTTGTTAGCCCTAAATAGTATCTAAAACGATGTGATGTTATTGTATCTGCTGTTTCATAAATAGAGGGACTTACATCATACGACTTTCTTTAGTACGCCGAGAACAAGCCCTCATTACTAAGTTTTTTTCCAGATCAATGTGATTGGCTTCATCTCGATAAAAAATGGATAACAGATGTTCTACTTTCTTTGTACTCAGATGGAGTAAATGAAATGATACAAAAGGCTAAAGAGTAAAGAAGACATAGATTAGATAGTTCATAAAATAGCATAGTCCATATGAAACCACAATTTGCAGAAGCCTTAAATAACTCTAATACATTTAATGGTAATTTTATACCAGATTTATTTTTAGTAAATAGGGGAAGGTCTTCCTATCTATTAAAGCAAAGCACCAAAAGAAAATCAAGGCCATCAGAATAAGAGTAAACAAAATTTACCCTAATTATCAAAATCCAAGCACAAAATTATGGACCAAAATAAAAGGGTAAGGGACGAAATGAACCAAATGAAAAACTAAATTGACGATCTCATCAACTATAAGTAGCTTATGATGCGCCTTCATGAAGGAGATGTCATTGACTAGGAGGGGAATCCTCTAAACAGTAAACCTAGTTAATAGGATAATAATTTTATGATTTGAAGTAATTAATTAAAGTTCATAAAATTTAATTTACAAGACTAAAACTTATTTATTTTAAACTAAAAATTATTTAATTAACTAATGAATTAATAAGAATTAGGGTACTTGTTTAATTTAAAAGTGATAACAATAAAAACAGTTTGATTAATTTATTATTTTACAATTTACCAATATCTTTCTATTACACTTTGTCAACTTCTGCTACAAATCTTTAATCAACTTTATTGTATCGAAGAATCGAATTTTATTAATTTAAGAACTTAAAAGAAACTTTCGTGTATTTAAAAATTTGAAACTTGAACTTTTTATCACAACTGATTCGTTTGAAAAGCATTAGAAGAATGATAAATCGAACTCTGAATTCAAAATAATAATTTCGCTTATTGATTTTATAGAACAAACCAAAATTTAAAATTGTGTTGGAATATGAAAAATTTTGAAATTTTTTGTTATAGTTTGTTAGAGTTTGTAATAATTTGTTATACTTCGTAATACTTTATTATACTTTGTTATAGTTTTCATAGTTTGTTATAGTTTAAATCTAAATTATTCATAATTATTTATTAATTAAGTTTAAATAAACACTTTTTTAATAGAGTCATAATAACACTCATAGTATAAAAAATATTAAAATTCTAGAAATAACGAATGCTTAATCATGAAGACACTACTAAAAATAATTGTTCCCAAATTTAGTAACTACTAAAATTATTTAAGCTTGCGAAAAATTTATCTAATATTCTAAAAAGAATGAGCAAAAAAAAGCGAAGTAAAATATATAAAAAGAAAAGTAGAGCTAGTTGAGCAATTTCTGATCAGAAAGCATCGAACTACACAGCTGAATTTTTAACTTAAGAATAATTAACAGAACTTTAGAATGAGGAATAAAAGACTAAGATTTTGTAATATCTGAAGTAACAAGATATTTTAGGGAAAAAACTTATAAGGATGTCAAAATATAACTTTAAAAGAAATTTTAAAATGAGATTTTACAAGTCCATAGGAATTGGTTGATTACAACTTTAAATTTAAGAAAAAGTGAAAGTAGATGAAATACTCCCTAAAAATAATTCAATAAAAAATAGGTTTAGAAATTGCAAGTGAAAAAATTAAGCATTAATTATAAGGCCAAATAACTTTAATAAAGCGATGATTCATTATCAAAAATTTCTTAAGATCCAAGTAAAGCGATAAAAAGGCTATTTCAGTACTCCGATCATAAGATTCATAATAGTTGCTTACTAGCTCAGAAGATTTTGAGACAGAGTCTGACTCTACTTTTCCTGAATTAAATTAAATAGTGCGCGTAATAAGCAAGCAATTTACAGGTTTGACAAATGATGCAATGAGTAAAAATTGATGTAATTTCCAGAAATAAATGAATAATCAATAATTCATTAACACTATTTTAATCTTAATTTTTAAAAAATATATTAAAACAGCATCTATCTCGAAATTTCATCGATTTCGAGATACGTGCCAATAAATTATAATTAAATTAATCAATAATCAATAGAGTCAATAAAATGAAATTTAGTTTTTAAATTATGAAAGTTCATCTATTAGACTAATAATAATAACTGAATAGTTAAACATATTTAAAAGAATATAAAAAATAGAGAGGATGATTATCGATCATATACATTTCAAAATAAAAAATTGTTTAAATTAATTAGCAACTGTAATATATTAAGAATTTCCAAGATTATAATTAAAATGGATTTTAATAACCTCTTTGATAACAGCTCCTCTATATTTGCTAGAAACTGATTACATGTATAATTCAAGGTAAGTAAATATTTTAGAGCTTTTTCAATCATAAAATCATGAAATTCACATTTTATATATACTATTGATGTTAGATTTGAAATAACTTATATTATTTGTAGAATTTAAGTAGTCACAATGCGCGTTTATAATATCTCTCTAGAAATCTTCAAATATAAGATGTTAAAAATAGATATACTAAATGTCATTAGATAACCTAAATTCAAACCTGCGCTAAAAAAGAAATGATTTAGAAAAATCATAAAAAATAAAATAGTTAGTGTGCATTTAAGTAATATAGTTTCATAAATAATTTGCATTTTTTAATATATGCTGTTTTTTCTTAAATATATGTCCCTTATTAATTTAATCTAATTTACATTTATGTATTTCATGGCAGTTTTTTGGATTTTGGATTTTTAAATTTCACGATTGTTTTCTATTATATCAATATTTACTAAAAATTTAGTTAAATATAGATTTAAATTTAATAAACTTAGCACTTAAGCCATCTTTAGTATTGAATTTAATATTTTGCCTTTTTTATTATTTTAGTAACAATATTACAATTTAACAAACTTCATAATTGTAATATATAAATTAAGAAATGGGGCACTAAATAAAATTGAGATGCCTGCTAGGAATTTAATGACCACTTCTTATTCAATAAGCCTCTTCTTAGTTATCTCTAAAGAGTGTATACAACACTATGGCATGTATATTTTCGTAGACATTGCAACTAAAAGATTCCATCGACTTGATAAAAATTCCATAACAATCTTAGTCTATTAAAAAGAAAAGGCATTGATAGAGAAGTGTAATATGGCAATTTGCTCGGATTAACAAGAATCATTTTGCATATATATAATGTGGTCCACCAGCTCTTATTCACGTGATTGTCATCTCGCTAACTCTTGGCAACTCGCTATAACTTTGAGTCATCTTTAATTGGAGCAGAAATTGGTAACATGGTGTTCAAGGCAGTTCTGATTGCGTTTTGTAAATAAAAAAGCAGAATAAGCTGTTTCGCTTCTATTTATAAATGCTGCAGCAAGCTCAAAGACTGGTAAATATAAATGTCAATGACCTTGAATTCATTATTCTAAGGTGAAAATGACCTTTAGAGCTCATAAAATAATAAAGCTGCTACAATTACTTCAAAAGAGCAAAGATTAATTCTAAATAAACTTTCAGAAATAACAAATAACATTAGCAAAAATACTAATGAATTTTGAATCAGTAATTGAGCCACTCAGGAATACTCTTAAGATTAAACAGAAAGTTATCTATCTATTAAAGAAACCTATTTGTGTTAGCAAGAATCCGCTAAGGTCCATCTATTACTGCTTAGCGGAAATCATAAGGGAATTAAAGGAAAGTAGATTTAATCGAATAATCAACACGGCTTTTATTAAGTTTCACCTATTAGGCTTATCTCCAATAATTAAAAAATGTGCAATATTTACTTGAAATAAGCTACGCAATTTTATACGTAAAAAACGGAAGATTCATTTTCTAGGCCACAAGTCCTTCATCTGTTTCAGAACCCCAGCCTTATTGCAATTTTCATGCTGATATTAAAAAAGGAACAGGCATCTTCAAGGCTTCGATTATACCAGACCTTTTGATTGCAACACTGTTTTTACAATAAATTTGAAATCCATAAGGATGTCCCAGCAACAAAAGAAGCAAACATGATTAAAGTAAAATAAACACCTTAAGAAGATTAACTGCGGTTGTCTTTGTAAATTGTAACTGGTGTTACACTTATATAGAATCGTATAAGGAGTTCTGAAACTCCTCGAAGTAAAGCTTGCTGCCTCTTCCATAGATTATCTTACACGCTAAAAGCTATAATGATGACATGATGAGGTTTATCAGGTATTATAAATTATACAAGTCGCCTATATATTGTTATTAAGAGAACAAGAGGAAAGTGTTGGTCATCGATCACTTGCAATAATACAATGACAAGTTTTACCAGAGCAAAGATTTTGGCTTGTTACATCAAGATGAATGTCAAAGAATTTGAGACTGCAATATCAGTTGACAAAATAATAGTAATTGAAAAGTAGTAGTTGAACATCCTGTTTCCCTGTATAATAAATTAAAACTTGTAATAGCACATTTTTTAATGGTCGATCAATAAATATAGTTAAATTTTCTCAGATTTATAAATCATATTTTATTCAAAAGTAATTAAATTAATCATTCTCTCTATTTTTTATATTCTTTTAATTAATAAAGCCTTAATATTTAAAAATTCTTAATATAATTTATTTTATTTATGGACTGATAATTTATTTGTAAAATAATTAATAGATGAACTTTCATAATTTAATAACTAAATTTCATTTTATTGACTCTATTGATTATTGATTAATTTAATTATAATTTATTGGCACGTATCTCGAAATTGATGAAATTTCGAGATAGATGCTGTTTTAATATATTTTTTAAAAATTAAGATTAAAATAGTGTTAATGAATTATTGATTATTCATTTATTTCTGGAAATTACATCAATTTTTACTCAATGGCTGAACTGAAACAGTAGTTGTTTACTCAAGTCCCATAAATACTAGACAGTAAACTTAATGAAATGTTAAATGAACAAAACTAAAATAACAATGAACAAATTTAAAATTTATAGGATTTAACAAATCAGATAGACATCCATATGCTTTAGCAATTAGTAATTGAAGGGAAGATGAAATATAAATTGAATTTTAGATTTTAGTTAACGAAATTAAAACTTTATCACCTACAATCGGCATTGTATCGCAAGAAGCTTTGGCTAATCATGTAAGAATGTTCACTGAATTGTATAACAATCTAAAAAACTTATTGATGACAATCAAATCAATTTGTGACTTTTAAAGAAAACTAGAGCAAAAATGAATACCAGATATCTAAAAAACAAAAATTAATCGAGGATCAGCAAAATAATTTGTAACTTAATTCCAAAAGTATCATACAATAAGTAAATAAAATTTGTACTGAGCACTTGAAATAAATGAATAACATGAAGTAACTTAATAGTAGAATAACTACTATTGAAAAAGCAGATCGAAAAAATAACTAAGAATAATTTACCAATGAAAAGAACTAAAATGTTGAATAGCAAAGACTAAAACAAAACCAATAATTACAAAGTATAAAGAATTTATATTTTATGCCTGGTTAATAAGTAGTTTAAACTATATAAAGATATAATGCTTAGAATGAAACTGTCAAGTTTGTAGAAATCTCCGGAAACCATTTTTTATTTGACAACTTAACAAAGAAATTTTTATTGGTATAAAAATAATTATATTTGATTACTAATTTTATAACTAAATCTATATACTTCCTTACTTTTTTACTCAAAGCATTTTGAACCTACTTAATCATTTTACTCTCTGGGGTTTTGGGGTTTACCAATATGTAATTTAACGTCTGCTCAGGTATTTGTATTTAATTTACTTTCATAATTAATTTATTTAAACAACTTGCCACTTCTTATATTGACTTGCTTAATTTTTATTAAATTGTTCAAGATAATCTTTGATTATTTCTTTGTATTTGTTCGCAATTTCCCAGCTATTCGTGCACTCTGGAAGTCTTCTCCTTCCTGAGACTTGTTGGTTTTATCCTTTCATGAGGCTCATGCAATTTATCACTTTCTTTTTAACTGTTATAATAAATAATGAGTTAGTTATGATTATATCCTCATTAAGTATTTATTCTATTTCTATTGATGATAAATTACACATAACTAAATCATCACATTAATTGGTGAGTTTTGTTTAAGTAAATATCTAACTCTTCAACTTTAAAATACTTCACAATTTTAAATTTATAATCAGTAGCAAATAATAGTGCTAAGTGCATTAGTCATTTAATCATCTATTTCTTTGAAAATGGTAAGCTTTAAAAGTAAATTATACATATTATAAAATAATTAAGTAAAAAATATATATATTGCTGGAGGGATCATGAGAACTAGCAATTTATTTAAGTAACTTATTTCAAGCCGTTTTTAAGGATTCAAAAGACATTCTTTCTCAAATTAATTTTGAAATGAAATACTAATTAAGGTGATAGTGAATCAACCACTTTAATTAGAGTCTACAATTTTAATTAATTTCATTAATAAGGTAAAATTTTTGAAGTATAGAATGAATTCAAAATAGTTATAAATGCATGTTTATAGTATAAGCAGGGGAAGTTATAACATTTATACATATTTTAGCATTCTTAACACATTTTAAGAAAACATATTCATGATGCAAGAAAAGATTCACTGTCGTGCGCTCTGTAATCCTTTTCATACTGATCCATGATTTCTTGTTATTACCTGTGATACTTTTTCTCATCTTTAAAGTTTTATCTCTTTCGCATTGAACTTTTGTCTGGAAAATCTCCTGACAAGTCTCAAAGCTTGCTGGTCATAGTATCTTCCATATTAGGTTCCTAGATTACAATAGTTTAGGCCACTTCAATTTACCTTATCCAGCTACAATACTTGGAATTGGCAAATAAAGGTCTAGTTAGGAGTGCGATTGGCTTCCAGACTTAATTAATCTTATTATTCTTAATTTATTCTTAATTTAAATTAGAAAAAGAGCGCTCTTTTTATCAATTTTGCTTCTCTAAAACTCAAAGCTGAAGTAGGTCTTGGTTTTTCCTTTTTGAATATATTATTATATGAAGTTAATGATTGTCACTTGCCCTAGCGATGAGGAATATCTCAGCGTAATCTTTAGGCTCTAAGACACTAAAATACAAGGTTTATCCTAAAAAATTGAAATTTTATCAATTAAGACTGAGGGATTTGAATTAAGATTTAATTAAGAATTAATTAAGATAACCTTAAATTCTTATTAATTTAAATTAAGAAAGTTACCGCCAATCTTAATTAAAAGCGCATTTACAAATGGATACTGAACAAGGAAGTTAATCCTCAATCCAATCCTTTAGCGATTAGAACAATAATAAAAAAGACTACTAAGCTATTTTACCCGAGAATATTTTAGTTCCTGGAGATGCTTAAACCCCAGGATTCTTGGGTATGTAAGCATATGAAGGAGATTTAGAGACTAACGCAAGGAAGCGTGGAAGGAAGCCAGTTTATGATGGAGCAGAGTATCCGTTACTTATTGATAGGGCAAAGTTAATACTTCCAACAAAAAATTATGACATAGAGAAACTGCTCGAGCTGGAGGAGTTTAATCCCTTAAAAGATTCAAAGGATCTTCCCAGATTTATAAGTAAATACATCTTAAACAAGACTTCCAAGTCTTTTTCAAAGTCAGTTCGAGCCTAATCAGTCGCTGGCCTTGACATTCAGCAAAAGATAAAAGTTGATTTTAGTTAATTACAGCAACCATACGTGCCTTTCTATACTCCTAAAGGAAATATATTCAACTAACAAAACACACTGACACCTTAAGCTAACTATGGAGCTAAGATCCAATCAGAGCTAACGTCAATTTACTTGAGGGAATATATGCTTTTAAAGCCCTAAGAAAGATATCAATTTATAGAGCAGATTTGCTAGAGAAATAGCTAGAGGTTGTTGGAGTTCTTAATTAATCTTAAAACTACGTGCTCATCGAGTTTTTGTGATGGAATGTTTGGGCTTATTCACGAGCTAAACTTAAACTCCAAAATGGACATACAGATAAAAACCAGACTTTTTGTTTAGTCCTTACTATACTACAGAAACGAGCTTATTGTTATAGATCAAGACCTTCTCAAAAATTCTATGACTCTTCTTGCCCAAAGGCCAAATTCTGAGTAAACCTTGGGCCTCTCAAACTACATCTTCATCAATGAAGTTGAACAATTTTCATAATTGTAAGAAGAGCTTGTTCTTCTTGACAGCAAAAACATTGGCATTATTCCCCTTATGGTGGGGACTTTTGCATAATTTAAGGTGGACCCACAAGTGGTAAGGTTGCTCCCTAACACTCTATAATGCTTCAACAAACCCTTCATACAAGTTCTTAAGTAAAATAAAGGTCTTAGATTGATTGGAGAAATTCCAATCAACCTTGTAGGTGATTTTGTTTAAATATGTGCCCTCTGTCAATCAAGAAACTACACCGAACTCGACTAGTTGATAAACAATATCAAAGAAACTTTTATTAAAAAATGGGACTATTTAGACTAAGCTGACTTTTCAATGTTGATAGCTCAGCTATCAGTTGAATTAAAAGAATGAAATCCTAGCTGGATTGGAAAAGTTACCGAGATAGCTGAAGTTGTTAAATAAATAACTTTTATCCAAATTGAAAAAGGAGTTAAGAACAGACCAGACTTAATCGCAGACCTAATAAATGGCAATCTTCACTCCATTAAACAAATCATAAAGAATCCCAAGCACGTAGAAGACCTAAGTGGCTAGTAATTTTACAAAATGGTTGGCAAGTTCAAAAAACTCAATAAGGGTAATGAGCAGGCTTAAAAGTTTTGTTATGAACTTTAAGAAAACATAACAAAGCAATCCCAGCAAATAAAATCTCTAGAAACACTGATAAGGTTCAACCTCCTGGCTCTCTAAAAACTCTGCTTAGCCTATTCTATGTGGACAAGCGAGGTATTTTAATTTATCAACTTTGGCATAGGAAATTGCAAAACCTTACTTTGTGCAATAATTGCTGTTATATTGACCAAGGAACAACAAAGAAGTACTATAATTTGGGCAAAAATGATTATCTTATCCTCAGAGATGAAAAGAGATTTCAAAACACTATAATTAAAAGCAATTTGAACATTAATTACAACCAGTATGAGAATAAGCTAGGGGTTTACTATATGACTTAGAAGTACTTTGAGAGTCAGATATATGATAAGCCGTTCAGAGAGTTCTTAAAGAACTCAATACTAATTGTTGACGAATATGACTGGCTTGTTTTCGAAGGCTCCCCTACAGCAATGTCAGACTGGATTCGATTCTTTAGGATTCCTCATAAGCTAATATGCTTAACGGGCTCAACGCTTACTTAAAAAGAGGAAATTTGCTTGGATGTGGCGTTTGGGACCAAAGAGATAAAGTTTCCCACTCTATCGTCCTTAAAATCGGACAAGAAGGTTCATGCTTCCGATATTCTACTTAATTCCTGTTAGCAAGATTACTGTAAGTACCTATATGAGCTGTGCATGAAACAAACTTTGCAAACACCTGTGATTATAGTAGCTTCGGGAACTTACTAGATAATAGATGCATACTTTAAGAAGTTTCGGGAACTTCAATTCTATAGCATGAAAGGAGTTAAGGGTTCCAAAGCGGACGCATACTTGGAGGGCAAGTTTAATATTAGAAATAGCAGCAAAAGATTCGGGGTCTTACTTTTAACTGATATGCAAGGCAGGGGGACAGATCTTTAAACCTCAAAAGAAATTGAGGATAGTGGTGGACTTTACCTAGTAATAAGCGATGTGTTTTCTAAGAGAACAACTTAGTAAATAATAGGCAGTTGCAAGACTAGAGAATAAAGGGCAATGGAGACATGTGTTGCTGATATCAGGCTCGCAGGATACAGTTGAGCAAGCAATTCAATATAGGCAGGAGTTCTTGGAAAATGAGAATCATATAAAGTTTTCAAAACTTTAGACGATGCTAAGTTAATCCTATTAGCAGTAATAAATTAAGTAGTGTCCTGAGAAACATTAAGTTGAAGATTCAACTCGTGAAAAATAAATAGCAAAATGTTAGAGGGAAATTAGCTCATTTGAGGATGAGAGTGATAATCTACAAGAAGGCTAAAACCATCAACTAGATGAAATGATACAGGAATAGAATAAGCTTTAAATTGAAAAAAATGATACTGAAGAAGTGCAGTAATAGAACAGCTGCAAGTACCCCATTAATGTAAAAGACTCTAATTTAAAAGATAAGATTCCTTTGGCAAACAGTAAACCCTAAACTCCATCGTCAATAATAGAAAAGCAAACTATTATAAGTGATTAAGATCCCAATTTAAACTAGGGGGATGATTCTACAAAGAAAGCAATCAAGAAAAGAGACCTAAAAGTTACAGAAAAGACCGATAAGTAAAACAAGATTTAAGCCTAAAAACTGAATAAGTCCAAATCTAACACAACAAAATAAGCTACAAAAAAGAGTCCAGATCTTAACTCTGTTGAAGGCAAAAGCCAATTAGACACCAAGATGACCTCGAATGTTTTATAAAAGAGGGTTACAAGATTATCGATTAATTAATGAGACAGGAAGAAGAATAGTGAGTTAATTAATAATATGTACTGCATAAATTGTTTGAGTAATCTTTTGTGTTTAAATTTTGATAATAAAGTTAAAGGATTGTAAATCTTAACGTGTTGAAATCACTGCATGTCATTATTGTTGTCATTTTAATTCAAGTTCTAAAAAAGGGGGTTTCCATCTTCGTTAATGATTCCTGATTAATGCAAGTGCATTACCAATTATTTATATTCCTTAAGCTCTTCTAATTGCTCTTGAAGACTACTCATCTCTTGCCGGACTCTTTTATTTTGCTAAAGGTAGTTTTACTTGCTCTAATTTAGCTATTGCTCTTCTTGTTTGACCTCTTCAATTTCTTTGTGTCTTCGTTTTCTCTATGACCCCGGTTTTAGAAGGAAAGCTGACCGTCCTTTTTGCCCTAATGATAAAATGAAATTAAATAAGAATTACTGCTAAAGTTTAATGAGTTGTTGAGGGCTTGCACGAACTCAGGCCGCATTCCCACTATCATGTTCTGGGACTTATTTAATCTATCTCTTCGATCCTCTTTAGCCTTTTAAACAATTTGCTGAGTGCCTTAAGGGTCGATAGTCATTATCATATCACATATCCATTGTTTATCCAGGTGCAACCAGTCGCACTGGTCAGGGAGAAAAGAAAGAGCTTGCTGATTTCTTTAAGCAAAATCAATAAAATCATCTGCCGTGAGTCCCTCGATTTATGGAATGGCAGTAACGATTATTTCATTTCTCTTTAGGTACTATGAAAGTTTAGACAAGAATAGCTTACATTTTTCTCTCCGTTTATTATGTTCTTCAGAAAATACACGTTGGTACAAGTCAATTTCGGTAAATAGGCGTTGCACTCTTAAGTTAGAAACTCATAGAGCTCCTTTTTACTTCCAATCTTTTGACGTATTTGATTTACGTTTACTTCAGTAAGTCCAGGTCTTCCTTCCATCTATCTAAGGAGAAGGTGCAAGTTAATTTTCAAAGTTTAAATAATTAATTTTTAATTAGTAATTATTAAATAAGTAAATTAAATAGGGACTATTTGATATCAAGAAAAACTTTTGACCTAGATACAATTCTCTTTAAAGTAATCCTTCTTCACAAATCATTGATAAGTAAAACTCACGATGAATCATTTAAGAACATTGAAATCTAAGATCACAGATTTTTTCTAGAAAACTAATGGTGATAACTAAAGTTAAACTGGGGATGAAGAGGAGTCATCAGATGGGAATGAAAATCTAAATTTCTCAGTTGACTAGAACTCATAATACTATACCTCAAATCTGTAAAAGTGCGAACCTCAGCTTGACTAACCTATCTAAATTTCATTGCTCAGAAATTACGATATTAGTTAACTCGAGAAGCAAGTACTGAAGTAGATTAAAGCTGGAATCCCACAATATTAAATCTAAGATCCTAGAAAAGTGGCCTTGAATTGTTAGTCTAGCTCTGAAACCTGGAGTATGTTAAGCCAAATAGATGTTATGAGATCAATTCTCAAAGCAATAATCATAGTTAAAACCTTCAAAAAGTTTGATTCAAGCACAGAAAGGGAGCTTTTAGAATAGCTCTTGCATGGCGACGGAGCGAATGAAGACCAATAAAAAATTATTGAAAGGTAAATCTAGCTTAGCATTGATAGCTCAACAAACTTTGATTTAATAGGCCAAAGTAATCTGAAAGTCACAAATGCAAAACGTAAAATAAAATACAAGGACCAGAATAAAGTTCCAAGTCAAAAGAAATTAAATACATTAATTGAAGAGCACAAGGTACCAATAAGCAACTTGTAATGACGCTACAAAATGACAAACAGATAAATAAAAAGTGTATTAAATTCTGCTTAATCAAGCGCTAAAGCAATTAAAAATCATACTCCATTTAAATAAAGGTAGTTACAACCTCTCCTCAAATGCTGCATATAAGATTACATTATGATGAGAGGCTGCCTCAACAGTTGCAGGGAAGTCTAGCAACATGTGCAGAATTTAACTGGCTTTAAACTTTCTATTTCAAGGATAAGAACATTCTTGAAAGAAGAGACTTGCCTTAGCTTTAGAAAGCAATATTATCTCAGTCCTTGAGTTAACATTTTAAAGTCTAAGATTTAGAGATAGATAGCAGCGTTCTACTATATCCAAAACATTTTCGATGGGAAAACTATAAT
>ARYC01005074.1:0-34864 GCA_000711775.1 Oxytricha trifallax
ACCCAAATCTAAATGAAAAATCTGCTATAGACTTTTCTAAAAAGAGGGGCCGAAAGTCAGTCTATGAAGGAGCTGAGTATCCAGATCTAATTGATAAAGCAAAGTTGCTTCTACCAAATAACAATTACAACATATAGGGGTTACTAGAGCTTGAAGAGTTTTCAAAGCTTCGCCACTCTAGAGATTTGCCAAGGTTCATAAGCAAGTATGTTCTAAACAAGACACAGAAAAACTCTTTCTAAGTCTTTGAAAGCGAAGTCAATCAAAGGCTTTGAAAATTCCTAGAGCGCTGTTTTGGACTTATCTTAAATGAATGGACTTGCCAATAAACAAGGTATTCAGTCCTCGGATCTGCTTAATGCATAGAGTAGCTTGACTCCTCAAGCTAATTACGGCGCTAAAATCTAATCTGAGATCACAAGCAACTACTTGAGGGAATATATGCTTCTAAAGCCTTAAGAGAGGTACTAATTCCTCGAGTAAATATGCCTTAGAAATAGTCAAAGCTTACTAGAGTTCTTAATGAGCCTCAAAACAACATGCTCCTCTAATTTCTATGATGGTATGTTTGGCCTTATACATGAGCTAAATCTCAATCTGAAGCTCGATCTTTAAGTCAAAACTAGGTTGTTTGTACAGTCTCTGTTATATTACAGAAATGAGCTAATTTAAGTTAATGAGGACTTACTTCAAAATTCTATGACCTTACTTGCCTATGACCCAATTCAGAATAAACTTTGGGTCTTGCCAATTACATATTTATTAATGAGGTCGAAAGCTTTTCCAAATTGTCAGATGAGTTGGTCTTACTTGACAGCAAAAATATCGGAATTATTCCTTTAATGGCTGGAACATTCTGCCTCTTCAAAATTGATCCTCAATTTGTGAGACTCTTACCAAACTCATTATAATGCCTAAATAATCCTTTTATATAAATTTTGAAATAAGACTGCGGATTGAGGTTAGTGAGAGAAATTCCTTTTAATGTGGTTGGAGATTTTGTCTAGATTTGCGCATTGAGTTAATCAAGCATTTATAGTGACTTGGATTCAATAATCAACCATATTAGCAACATTTTTATAAAGAAATGGGACTACTTAGATCAGTCCGACTTTTCCTTGCTCATCGCCCAAGTCTCAGTAGAGCTAAAGGAAAGAAATCCCAACTGGGTCAGCAAGCTTAGCAGCATTATTTAAGTTGTGACTAAGTCATGACGATTTAGCTAGAAAGGTGTAAAGAAAAGGCCTGACATTATAGCAGACCTTATTAATGGCAACACTGGCTGCATCAAGCAAATAAAAAAATATCCTAAAAAAGTTGACGAGTTCTCTTGTTAATAGTTTTATAAAATGATTGGAAAGTTCAAAAAGAGCTCAATAAATAAAATAAAATCGTTGACTCTTATTGTTGTGCCCTATAAGAAAGCCATATAAACTAAAATGAAGGCATATAAGGACTTGAAAAGTAACTTGGATTTGGCTTCCTAACTTTACAGAAACTTTGCCTAAGTTTTATTTTATGGTCCGAAAAAAGTACTTATTCTTAAACTTTGCCATTGGCAATGGCAAAACTCTACTTTGTTCATCTTTGGCAGTCCTCCTCACACTTAAGCATCATAAAAGTACTATAATAATTGGTAAAAGCGAATATTTAGTCCTACGAGATGGCAAAAAATATTAAAATATGATTGCAAATAGCAAACTTAACGTGAATCATAATCAATTTGAGAAAAAACTGGGGGTTTATTATATGACTCAAATGTTTTTTGAAAATTGTTGTGCTGATGAAAGCTTTCTCACATAGCTAGAGGAAAGCATCGTTGTTGTTGATGAATATGACTGGATAATGTTTGACAGCACCGCCTAATAAATGAATGATACTATAGGCTACCTTAGAAAGGCATCTATTCTAGTAGGTTTAACAGGGTCACAATTATCTTAGAAAGAAGAAATTTGCTTGAAAGTTGCATTTAACTGCTAAGAGATAAAGTTTCCAGGTCTTAGCTCTTTGAAAGGAGATAAGAAGGTTCATTATAAAGACATGCTCTTCACAAGCTCACAACAAGAATACTGCAAATTCTTGTATGAGTTATCGATGAAATAGACCATTTTAACTCCTGTGGTTATTGTGGCTGCTGGGCCTGTCAAATAATTGAGGCTTATTTTAAGAAATTTAGAGAGCTCTAATTCTACAGCATCAAGAGCATTAAAGGTTCTAAAACAGATGCCTATCTTGAAGGAAAGTTCAATGTAAAAAATTAAAATAAAAGGTTTGGGGTTTATCTTCTCTCTCAATTGTAAGGAAGAGGCACAGATCTTCAAACTTCGAGAGAAATTGAAACTAATGGTGGAATTTATTTAATAATAGCAGACATATTTTCGAAAAGATCAAAAAATTAGATAATAGGGAGAGTAGGAGGCTGGAAAATAAAGGTCAGTGGAGGCAGCTTATATGGCTAGGAGGGTCGTAGGATACGGTTGAATAGGCTATCTCGATAAAACAAGAACTTTTGGAAAATGAAATTCATATAAAATTTTCTAAACTATAGACATTACTGAGCTAGAACTGTGAGGAGTAAAAGGCATTGTAGCCTTAAGTCCCCGTATGATCATATTAATCTGATGAATTTTAAGAATAATAACAATAATCTGACAAAAGCAATTCTCAAGAGGATATAGATGGTGTAAGTCATTGCCAAGATGGTGCTGGCCAAAGTGCAATTTAATTAAAATAAAAGACTAAAACAAGTTTCATAGAAGCCATTCAATAAGCTGAGATGGCTCAATCTGACTAAATTTTAGAAAGCTCTTTAAACTAGTCTCTAGAAGATTCAATTCTAAGCTCACATGCAAGTGAAGTTAGTTATCAAGATAAATTGGAAACTTTATCATAGACAGCTAAAGAATTGGCAGATAAAGTCATAAGGGGTACTTAGCTACTAAGCAATTTTAATAAAAGGTCTGAAAAGTTAAGTGATAAAAAAAAGATATCACAAAAGAGATAAGTGGCAAAAGAATGCATGGCTACTGATAATCCAAAGCTAATAGAGCAAAAATGCATGGCTAAAAAGGAAGTTTGTGTAGCCTTACACAAGGAAGTAAAGCAAAACAATAGTAATTTACTTCAGAAAAGAGTGACAAGAAGAGCCTTAAAGAACTGAACTCTACCTATACTAGCAAATTACAAAGTTAGCTATAACCAACTAATTGAATAAATCGCTTTACGATTAAATTCTTAATTTTTAAGTAAATTAAATTAATTGTTACTATTCTAATTTTCTTCACTTCAAAACTTCAATTATTCATATTGTTGAATTGAGGAGGCTGTACAAGTGGATTGCCTTCTTCATTTATAATCCCGCTTTAATGAGATGAGTAAACAAGCTTTTGTATTCGTTTAGTTCTTCTAGTTGTTCCTATATTTAAGAGACCTCTTCTCTTACTCTTTTATTTTATTCTAAGTATTTTTGCTTGCTTTAATTGAGAAGATTCTCTTCTGATTTGACCTACTCAATTTCTTTTTGGCGTATTTTTCTCTGAGATGATGGCTTGAGCAAAAATGCTGATCTTCCTCTGTGCTCTATAAAATTAGGAATAAATTATTTATAGCTAAATGTCAGATAGTTCGACAAAGCTTCTGCAAATTCAGGCCTCATATTGATTAGCAGGTTTTAACTCTTGTTAATTTTATCTCTTCTCTACTCTTTGGCATTCTTAATCATCTAACTAATGCCTTCTCTGTACAAGGACATCATGACATCACAAATCCACCTTTTATCAAGGTGTAACCAATCACATTAGTCAGGTTAAAAGCTAAGAATCAAATCGTTTTGCTAGCCATAGCCAATGAAGTCATCAGCAGTGAGTCCTTCAATTTATGGGACAGCTGAAATAATCACCTCGTTTCTTTTTAAGTACTATAGAAAGTTGATTCAAGGATAGTTACATTTTTATCTTTGTTTATGATACTCTTAAGAAAGTAAATATTCGTGCAATCTATCTTAGGCAAGTAAGCATTGCACTCTTGAGTTAGAAAATTGTACAACTCTTTTCTGTATAGCCTATTTTTTCCCTCATTTAATTTACGTTAATTTACGTAAAGTTCTCTTGTTGATCCATGAAATGTAAAGGCAGTGATAAAATAGGGCTTCTCTAATAATTAATTATATTTATTAAATAAAATCATTATTTAATAACAAAGAGGGTGGACTATTTAGTAAAGATAATCCTTTTAGCCACAAGCCATTTCTTTAAAAAGAAAACACATTCGATTAAAACAAATTACTCACCCAGTAAAATGAAGCAGCTTTATAAGATAAAGTCTAAGATTACAGACTTTTTTTAAAAGAATTAGCAAATGGCAAATTAGCTAGATGAAAGTTACGATTCATCTAGCAGCTCAGATAAAGATGAAATGGTGGCAAGCAGTTTGAATGGCACACATATTTCAACTTCGTTGCTTTAGATTAACTCAACTCATATACAACCAATTAAACTATTCGACATTACAGATGAGGAAATTTTAGCTCTGGAATAAAATTCCTTTCAAATTGTGAAAAATTAGTAACTTTTTCAATTAGTATAAGATCCACGGCGAGGTGTACATGATTAATTGGGAAACGATTCAAATGAGGGAGGGTTGAATAAAATTTAACAGCTGCAAACAATCCTTCGCTCAATTGTAATTTTCAAGAATAAGAAGGGCCTTGCAGCTTAAGATGAACTTGATTTCCTCGAAGGTATAAAATAGAGCATTAGTCTTGATAGTAAAGTCGAAGAAAAAATTCTCTTACTAATTTAAAGAGAGCTAAATTAGTCGAAAGCATATTCAAAATTTGTTTTAACAAACAAAAATGGGCACGGTTAAATTTAATCAGCTAACAGAATAGTCGTTGCTGAACAAGAAGTTTCAAGGAAAGTGCAAGCTTTATATTATAACGATAAGACTTCTATTAGTACTATAATGAAAAGGCTAAATATCGGGTACAGAAAAGTTAAGTGATACTTAGAAGAAGGATAAAATAAATAAAAACAGTCACCCGAAAAAGTAAAAAGGCACTTTAAAAAGTTTAATCATTAAACAAAAGAGTTGATAGAGGAATATCTATCTCTAAAATGCTAAAGCTTCTCATGTGCTAGGCTTCAAAACCTTATAAAAACTAGATTAAACTTATGATATTTCCGTCTTCTCCATAAGGCAATACTTGAAACAAGAACTCAAATATAAACATAGAAAGTAGTTTTATTTAAGTCCTAGAGTAAATAACATTAAATCGAAAACTCAACGCCAAATAGCTACTTATTATTATGTACAAAATATATTTGAGGGAAAAGTAATTATTAACATTGATGAAAGTGCCATAAGATTTAGCTAAAATAGGAATAGAGGCTGGGCCAAAAAAGGTACTAAGAACATTAACTACTCATCAACACGTTACTCAGAAGTTAGTATAATTGCTGGAATAAGCAATAAAAACAGGGCGTATTTCACTGTAAATAGGGGTAAAAATTCCAGTAAAATAGTTTACTACTTTATACTCAAGATTGTTTAAGATTTGGATAGAGAGTATAAAAACTGGAGATTTACTCATGTACTCATGCTAGACAATGCATCTTATCATCGAAGTCACTATTTGCACACAAAACTGAAAAAGCTAGCTATCCCCGTTATGTTTCTGGGCCCTTATCACTTTTAACTCGCACCTATAGAACACTTTTTTGCAATTATTAAAAAGAATGGGTTTTAAAACAATAATGAAAACTATTATCATGAAAATTCTGCTTTGAAATGTAAAAATGCTCATAAATATAAGAAAAGCGATTCTTAGCTTATTAAAGTAGCTCAAAGTATTCTAAATACATAAATAAACTGGGCGAATTAATGTTTCCATAAGAGTATTATCTCGGCAATAAATGACATTAGCTTGAAGGATATTTGACTTACTTTTTGGTGTTTTTAATAGATTCATTAATAAAAGTAAACATAACAGCTAGGCTCTTTAAAAATTTGTTTCTCATTCAATTGATCGCCTTGAAATAAAGCTTATAAAAAAGATAGTGTTAAAAATTTAAGCAAAGGATAAGATTATTAAAAGACTAGTTTAGAAATTTTTATAAAGTAAATAGAAAGGGCAATGATGAGAGAATATTTGTAAGTAAGTATTTTTCCAAAATAGTTTGGTTTAAAATATTTGAGTATTTTCAATAGAATTTCTGAAATTATTTCTTTAAACTACTTAAATATATTCATTAATTCACCTACAGTGTAAGGTTTTAATTACCTAGAAAAATAAGTTGAATCTAGTCTATTAGAATTTTTTAATTGTTCTAAAGACTTATAATTCACTGACCAAACTATGATATTTATTTTTAATTTCTTAAGTAAACACTTATTTATATTTTCCTGAATCATTCATTAAAGAGAGGATATAAAAAAACTATTTACTGAATAGGAAATAAAACTTTCCTAATGATATAAAAAGAATTTCATTTATAAAAAAGATAAAGTCCATATAGTAAATATTTTATATAAAAATGACAAGTATTTGAACTTTTGAAAAAAGTACTTTTTTTAACATAGAAGGCATTTCTAGTATTTATGCTATTAATTTCGATCAATACCTAATTTTAAATATATATATTGCAGAAATAGTAGATTAAAAGTAAAAAATATTAGGAGCGAAATTCGCGCATTTTATTTAGAGCGAAGTCTTCGCTCTTAATTGTACATCTCTATATATATTCGAACAATATAATTATATTTTTAAGATGGTAAATAAATATAAAAAAAAATCTGATATATGTTAAGTATAAACGAAAAGATAATAATAAAAAAAAGGATTTAAATGTATAATTTATATTGTTCAAAAATAATTGGATTTGATTGGTTTGGAGCGAAGACTTCGCTCTAACTTTTATGCGCGAAGTTTTTAGAGCGAATATAATTTACAACATTCAATACCCATTAACCCCTTATACAATTAATATAGTAAATTTAATAAAGGGTTTTTTTATTTAAAATATTTTGTTTTTGAATATTTTGATTTTACTTATATAATTCACACTGTAAGCAATATTTTTATTCAAGGCCACTTATATAAGAAAGATTTTTATTGTAAATTCTTATAAATAAATGCTAACGATCAAGTTTAAGATTGTAAAGTAATAATTTTACAAAGTTAAACATTTTTTATATTACCTTTCTGGATAATTCTAAAATTAACATAAAAAATTGTTTTAAATGAGAAAATAAATTTACATTATAAGCAATAGTTTTTATTCATTTATTTGTTTAGGTTTCGTAGAATACTAGGTATTTATATTTTCATTAGAATATTGGTGCCAGCTATTCATAAATAGAAAAAATTAAAAACAAATAAATTCTTTTTTGAACTATAATTTATTGAGATTTTAACAGATTTATTATTTATAGGAAAAAAGGTCAACCGAAAAATTGCTAAAGATTTTAATTTAATTGACTAGAAAAAGGTCAAGTAAAAAAAATTAAAAAGTAAAGTAATAGCTTATAGATTTCCAGTCTCAGAATTATTATTTGTTTTTATATTTTATAAACAAACTATCAAAATTTTTCACAAATTTTGTGATTGTGGCTTGTAAACTTAGATTTTTATTTAACCAATTAAATTATAGCCCAATATTCAGAAAAATATATTTTTTCCTATTTCTAGAAACTAAAAATAAATCATAATTATACTTTTAAACTACTAACTTTACTACTTTAGTCTTAAACCTTGATTCAGAGTCAAACTCAATCATACCTTTAATTATGCCAAAGAATTCCAACGAGTAGAGCCATGTGTAGCCAATTACTGTTCATAAAACCTGCCAAAGAGAAATTAGGAGATGTATTTATTGCATCGATGAACTACAAAAAATTACAGAGATAACCAGTAAAGATATGAGAGCCCATTATAATAGGAAGCCACAAAAAAACACTAATAAAGCTTGATATTTATCAAAACTTCAAGTGCACAGAAGGAAGAGATTATTTAAAGACTTAGAAATTTCAGTAGACTCTTGAAAAAATTAGTTAAACTAGCAAGTCGATTTCTAAATAAATCAGAAAAAATTAACCAATATTTGGAAACGGTAAGCTGGTAAATGTGAGTGATGCAGTCGACACTAACTTATTAGCATTTGCTGAGGAAATGGATAATTAACTATTTAACCCCTAAATGTAGCAGAATCAAGTCGTGGTGGGAGAGATATAAATTCAAAATCAAAATATTAATAAGAAAATAATTAACTAACAGCTTAAATTTAGTCATTAGAAAGCATTAACAGACATTTAATTTAGTTTTCAAAATTAATATAATCAAACAAAAAGACAAAAGAGTTGATACTATCGTTTGCAGAAAATGATTAACAAGATCCTAATAAAATCAAAAAAATTATTTAACAATCAAAAATTGAAATGGAAACAATAGAATTTTCAGTTTCAGGCATAACTTAGAAAATGAGATTTTTGTCTGAGAAATACAGGGAAGACACAATGACTAAATAATTTATGATAGCATCTTTCATTCAGAAATGTTTAGATTAATTGGTCGAGATAAATGAGGAATGCTTTAAGTACATCGACCAACTCTAATATGGATATCAATAGAATATAAGTAAAGTGATGATGAAAGAGAATCCCATGAATTTTCAATAAATATTCAGGGAAAAGATTTAAGAAGATCATCAAAGAAATTTAGTTCATGATAAGTATGTGGAATCTCTAATGGAATTAGAAAAATTAAAGAAGTCTGAACCATTTATTGATCATAAACTTCCTTAGATCGCAATAAATGGGGACGTGTTTGACAAAAACTTTCTTAAAACTATAGGTGAAAAGTAGCAATAACTTAGAGGAACTAAATTTGGAGTTGTAGAAATGGATTATCCCTGGGCAATAGACTTTGTTAGATAGGATGGCAAACAGTTTCTTCCTTATGTTACTTAAAAAACAAGTAAACTTTATGATTTAGAAATAGAAAACTTACAAGACAACGGATACCTTTTTATGTGGACAGTTGGATAGAAATTCACTGATGCAGTTGCTTTTATGCTATTTAAAGGCTATAAGTAAGTATATTATATTTAAAAATAGTATTTTTTTTAGGATTGTTGATAGTGTCGCTTGGGTTAAATTAGGAAAGTTTTCAAATAAACGGCTAAGGCTATCATCTTAGACACAATAAAGAGATCTGCTTAGTTGGCTTAAAAGGGAAAGTCCCAGATGGAGTCAACTCGTTTACTGTCTCAGACCTGATTCAATCGATTCCTGGAAAACATTCCCAAAAACCAGTGGAAATTAAACAATTAATTGAGAAGCTTTACCCTAATGGCCATTACTGTGAACTATTTGGAAGAAAAAATAACTTAAGAGATGGATGGGTTACTATAGGAAATGAACTTTGATAAAAATATCGCTTCAGTCTTAATTTCAATATTTAATTTATTTTACACTTAAAAAATTTTACCTTACTATACTCAGTTTAGAACTTAGAAATCGGAAAATTGAGAAGGAGACTTTATAAGTTGTGTTATTGATATTTTAAACTGAGGCAGAAAGTAACAACAATAACAATAATAAAAGATAATTATAATGTTAAAATTTATTATTAGGTGGACAAAAAAAGAAGTGCATTATTCTTGTAAACTTTTGAAATATGCTAATCTAGAAATATGAAAAGTAGAAATTCTTATTATTTAAAAAGAGTAATAGACTGGAAAGTTCAGTAAGGAAAAAATGATCCTTAGGATAAGGAAAAAAGAATTATCAAAAATGGGTTTAATATTTTAAAACAAAACGAAATAAAATATTAAACAGGAGAGAAAAAAAAGAAATTTTCAAGAAAAATGATGGCAGCATAAAGATTTTTTAAAAAATAATATGAAAATCTATGAATATAATGACAAATAATAAATAATCAAAATAATAAATTTAAGAATAAATATAAATATAAAAGTTTTTGTTAAAAATAGTAATTATTTTCATGCCAAATTTTATAATTATATTTTATTTTATAAAAGAGAAATAAAAAACTAATGAAACAAATAAAAGATAAATGGCTTATATAGCTTATTTTAAAAAGATTAAAAAATTAAAATCAAAAATCTATTGTGGCAATAAAATAATTAATAAAATCCTTATGCAGAAATAACGAAGCTCACATTATACATCATATAGAAATAACTAACGGGAATATGCTTTCATAAATTATCAACAAATCTTTGTTAATTAAAAACTTTGTTGGACATTCAATAAAACTTTAGTATAAAGAATAATTGAAATCAAAAAATTGAAGAATAAATGCTGTTTATAAGAATCATGGTAAAAGATTGTCCCACGAATGTCATACATTATGTTCGGATACTCAGTCATCAATAACTCTCAAGAATAAAAATGAAAAAGTAAAAAAAAATGATTAAAACTATTTAAATGTAATCTCACCCACGGTTATCATAATAGCTATATAAAAGTTGAGATTTGGTTATTGGATGAGAAAATGATAGTTTTCTAAAGTAAAAGTGTATGCTCTTTCTATGTTCAAGAAGTTCAACCTGGCCATGTACTTATCATTAGCCAGGCATACTCCACATAGAAGGGCATTAGAAGGTCCTCTCCAAAATCCATGTTGAAGAGAATCTTCTTATACATATTTCTGTGGACTTTGTCTAGCTAAGGATAAATTCATGGTGAGATGGAGTAGTTAGAACATTGAATGGCGAATATTTTGTACTATAGAAAACCTTCATTTTTTCATTCATAAACATAATTAATATGATAATAAAATCTTTATAAGAACTATGGCTGAGACCATTGTCAGTATGATGTCTCCATAGCATAGATAAAATTAGTTGATTCTGGTGGTATTTGTGGCTGAGGAATCCAAAAAAAAACATTATCGGTCATCGAGGGACAGTAATTGACTATTATCCAAATCTACTTATTTTCACTAGAGCTTGGTCAAGTATGAGCTTAGATTATATAGGTATTGTTTTAAAGGGTCATGTTTAAAGAGGGTCTATTATTGCATATTCTTGTGGATTTTGAATATCAATGGGTTATTACATGTTTATATGAACTAATTAGAAGCCAGTTTGTCATTTTATTTTTATTAAAAAAACATTTACCTTCTCATCAAAAAACACATTTTTCAATTTATATATATATTTGTTATTAAAATATTTATGCTTTAGTATCTCTTTTCTTCTTGTTTTACATTTCTTGAAAAATATATTATTTCGCTTCTCTCTTTATTTGCAAATATTAAATGTAAACAAAAATCATTTGTTGAGCATTTTACTCTTAGAATTATATGTCATTTTCTTTTTAAACTTGAAGAATTTATTGAGCTTTATAATTATGTCTTATTTATTGCTGTTATCACATGTGACCATCATATAAGCTTTTAATTTTTATATCATTGATAGATTTTAGAAATGTTAAACTCACCTCTTCAATTTAATAACATTACCTTAATTTATTTAGCATATTCAATCTCTTCTGCTCTTAATTTTTATTTCATAAGATTTTAGGAGTTTTTAATGACTCTCAAATTTTTGAAAAATGAGCATATATATTTCAATAAGTGAATATTCTAAGCTTTGGCAGGTTGAAAATGAGTAATCAAGTTGAATGAAATACTATTATTATTTATTTATAATACATTTATTTTATGAATTAGTTGAGTGAGATTGTTTTTTATTTATACTAAGTTTTATTATAAACAGACATTATATTTTTCTATATATTAATTTGGTACTATCATAATTTATCAAATAATTATTTGTAATTTTAAAATCTGGCATATATGACAGATTTGTTTTTTATTTAGTTTTATTATTAAGCTTATATATTAAAATGTAAAATACCTTGATGAAAACATAATTTTATATTTAATTTATACTTATTCATTTATTATCTGCTTAGCTTTATTTGTATAAAAAGTAAACATAATACTATTTAATATTTGATTTGTGATTTTTTATTAAATATCTGTCTAATTTAATAAATCATTATTCACTCGATTAGCTTGGATAAGATGTCATACAGGTTGATCTACTGCTTCATAAATGTGCAAATGTTAATAAATATCTGTGAAGGGTAAATCCTTCTTCAACTATGATTCAGGATATTTAGATTTACCAGTTATAATTTAGGTGCTCTGTTGAAAAGAAGAATACGAGAATCCTTTCGATACCATATTAAATCAGCATCATCAAATACCATTATTGAATGAATGCAAGAGATAAATTGCCCATAGCTTAAACCATATTAAATTGCAGGAAGTCTAATTATGTAAACTATTGAGGTCTAGGAGACTCTTTTCTAAGTAAGCACGGATCACCAATGCCTCAATGTTTGACAAATTCGTTACATGATGTATCTTTGTCTGAGGAATATTTGCCAGTAGGGTATACTAGAAGAATTCGTTTACTTAAAAGGCGAATAACTATGCTTCCAGAGCCTCAAGGTATCATTTACCGAGAAAATTGGATTCAATATTTATTTAAAGAGTTTAATAACTATTAATAGTTCAATTAAAGGCTAAATTATTTTAATAAGTAAATCAAACTCGTTTTAAAATATATAATTTAATATACGAATGTTAAGTTTTTAAATTTAGTAATAGAGTCAAATGCAAAAAAATGAAGGATCCTTCGCAACAACACGTTTATAAAGTGTACAAAACAATATGGGCAAAGGATAAGCTCCTAGAGCGCTCGATATCATTGAAGGCACCATCTACGCCAAGGTCGCTAAAGTTAGCAGCTCCTGAGTAAAACTAGCATATAATAAGCATTCAAAGCTTGGGTTTACTAAGGAAAGAACAGAGATGAGATATTCATCAATGAATAGAGACCATTGCTCAACTACTACTCCTACTGGAACTTTGACACTGCACTCATTCAGGTGATTAAACATGAAAAGAAGTTCATGTCAAGTGACGAATAGGTCTCGGTCAATAGTTTGCAAGATTCTCTAGTCAACAGTGACAATTGAAATTATCAGGAAATGGCAGAGCAGCAACATGAGGATAGAGGAGCTAAAGCAGGAGGAGGATGAAAGCGTGAATGAGGAAGATAAGAAGCAGCTTGAGTTCTGCCAATTTCATGATGATTGTGATAAAGATATTCGTTCAAATGCGATTTACCTCACTGGATGACTACCAAATACACAGTTTCAAATTATGAAATTTAATATATTTATTAAATCTCTTAATTGATCTGTTAATTATTTATATAGTTTTATTTTAAAAATTTAAAAAAAAATAATTAGTCTTGGGGCTTTATTGAAACATTAATATAAATTATTCAAAATATATGCTCCAATGATTTTAATAAAATGAATTTATGTATAAGTAACTCTCTTTATTGTATATCTTTATTACTTTTTTTATTATATCATTTTTAAACTAATTTCAATTCATTTAAGGATTAACATTATTAGAACTATCAGATCTCATCAATGGAACTAATTTGTGGAATAATTTTTATCATTATATTAATTATTATACAAACTCTTTTTTCAAGGATTTTTATTTGCTTTACTTATGTTCGTTTTAGTGTTTGTTCTTTTATAGTTTTCTATCCTATGTTTTTAAAGACTTTTATTGGTATTTTTTATGGGAATTTTTACTTGTCATTTTAAGTTTTAAGCTATTATTACCTTTTTATTTTCAGTGTTTTTATTTGTATTATTATTATAAACGTAATCAAGATATCTGTATACACTTCAATATGATGCTGATAGATAATGTTTTTTTACTTAATGATAGTTTTGATTGTTATATTTGTAAATCTATTAGTGTAAAGTTCGTCTTTTTTTTTATTGCTTTCTCAATTACTTGAAGTTATTCAATTCACTAATTTCTTTGATAAATATTTTATTATTATCACTATTTAAAATCAATAAAGTATTATTTTCGATATTATAAGCTTCTTTTTCAGATATATTAGATTTTATTTTACTTCATGAAAAATGTATATTATTAAATTTAAAATTGTATTAACAGGGTAAAGTGAATTTTTTTCAAGATTATTCAGCCAATTCGAATAGTTATGCAGTAAGTAGCCACTTTCATATAACTACCTTTACATGATTATTAGTGTCAGGAGAATGACGGTAAAGTATAGGAATTAACAAAAAATGTAAATCTTCGAGTAAAACTTGGAGTGCAAGACTAAAATCATATTCAAGCTCATAATCCTGGTTATCTACAATATAGACAACAGTAGGTCATCTTAATTATGTATTGTGGGGATCTTAATCATATCTACAATAGATTTTAAAATTCATTTTATCAAAATAATTACCATTAATAGGACTTTAAACGGAAGTAGCTGTATATTATTTTATTAGTTTCTTTATAGATGTAATCTCCTTAAATAAAATTTGTTATCTTATTGTATCAAAAACTCTATTTCTTTGGACAATGGTCTATTATATTGTCTCTCTTCAAAGCATTCGATTGTATTTCCTTCTAGTTTCAAGATCACAATAACTTAGATAAGAATTTTAAGTTTTGTAGAATTAATTATGGAATATAGTCTTGTTTATCTATATACAAAAATTTAAAAAAATTATTGACTAGAATGATTAATTTTAATACAATAAAACTACATTATCAAATATATCTATGGAGAATTGCATGCTTTTGGTTCATTTATTTCCCTCAAAACATTAATTGAAAATTAAAAATAAATCTTTCTTTTCTGATTATTCTGGAGGCACACACTAATAAAACGATGGTTTATGCTGATTTTATAATTTTTTTTAATGGTTGTTTTCCTTTTCTAATGTGAAACCGTAACATTACAAATAAATGATAAAAATTAAAGCATTCATTCTTATATAAAACGATTAAGTATTATACTGTTTATATAATAAGAATTAATCTATTTATAAAAGATTATTTAAAACTATATATTATCTAGGAATTATATAAAATACCATAATTTAATCAATCATTTGGTTATAAGTTAAAATATAAAAAATAATTATATATTTAATTCTAATACTTCTCACAAAACAGATTGAATAATTTAATTGCTTTTAAGATAAAAAGGTAGTGAGTGGCCCTTTATTGATCAAAATATTAATTTATTTCTTAATATAAATATAATAATAATAATCTTTCTGGATTTATGCATATTAATTTGCTAAAAGAATATTAACTAAGCATCAATTTATGCCTATTTTTTTGGACAATATAATTATCTTATAATACTCTTAAATATGATTTAAATTTTATTAATAAGTATAATGATTCTAGAATTAATAAGCAATTTTTGTCAGTAACCAGAATCATAAATACATATTAATATCATTATATTTAATAAAAGTAAGGGTTTATTAGAACTTTTTTTAAAAAATATTTTCGATTTAAAATATTATTATGTATATTTAAATTACAATATTAATACCTTGTTTAATTTAATTTTTTATAAGTTTTATTTATTATATCAACTTTAATATAATATTTAAACTATGATGATGATATTTTAAAAAAAATTAAACTAACAAAACTGGAGAATATTGTAAATACTTATGAATCAGTGATTGATTTCAAGTATGAGCTTGTTTGATTTTAATTTTGTATTTAGACTTTGCATCTTGAGTCAAGATGTGAGATACATATAACGCATATTAATAATTATTAATTAGAATGTAAAGAGTTTCATCTATGATTGCTCAACCACACTTATATATGTTACATTTGTGTAGGATGTCTGGTAAAGAAAAACTCTCAATGTTCGGAATACTAGGGTGAGTTTTAATGATAACTTGATAGCTTTGATTCCCAAATGCATCTGCATGAAGAAATATACTACAATAAGAGCAAAATTGAAGAAGTAATTCATATGTGAGGCAACCTTCGATTTCAAAAGGCTTTTTTAATTATCTTCAAATTAGTCCACGCATTCTTACGTAGTGATCAAGATTACTACCACAGGAAGTAGTTCATATATTCAAGTGATACAAAAGGTGATATCATCATCTTATTCTTGGTTTTATCAGTAATATAGTACTAACTTATTTAAATACTTTCTAATTAATCTTAATAAAAATGAATCAATAATGAGATCATTATGAGAAACAATCACTTAAGCGTTATGTCCAAGTTCTAGTGATGCAGCTATTAAATATAAACATCAGTCAGCTCATAATAACTCATACATTTTAAATGCTAATTATCATCTATTCTCAGAGGGAGTTTTTAAATATGAAAATGTTATAGAGTTTATCCCATCATTCATAATTAATAACGAATATCATAGTTTAAAGTAAGCTCTCACCTTACATATTTAATAGTCTATCTTGATTCCCTAAGTTTGGAGAATGCTTCTTAATGCTGTTTATTAAAATTTCTACTAATTACTTAGAAAATGATTCTGTTAAATATAGCTGCCTATGCATGGTTCTAGAATACTTTAGAATAGTTTTTAATTTTATTTAAGAATTACAAAATAAATAAAAATTAATTAAATATTAGTTAAATTAATATCATTCTCAGCTTACAATTATGTATTCTAATAATAGCATAAATTGAAAACTCTATACATCATCGGATATTCTTCTTTAATCAATTAAAGTTATACAAGAATTACATAATGTGGAAAATGACTGCAACTATGAGCAATTGTTGTCAACAAGGTCATTAAGAATATAATCTAAAAGATAATAGACTTAAATATTAACCGTATAAATATGTAATTGTACATAGAGTAAATACTAAAAGTTTATATATTCCGGTAATTAAGTGAAGTTAAAACATCCACTATTGAGAGATAACTCTATACCAATGTCAACTTTTATTTGATTGTTTTAGGATTATAAGCAACGGGCATATGGTAATGATGAATTAAGTTATTTTTAAATATTTAGAACAGGTATCTCTAAGTAATATAATCTTCAAAATAAGTTAATGAGTTTTAATTGTTAGTTTTTTAAGTCAAAAGCTCCTTCTATCACTTGACTGGAGTAATTCTATCCTAGGAAATTGCAGCAATATAAGACATTGAGAATTGCTATCAATCGATTGATCTATCACAGATAAGATGTCTTTTGATAATTAATTATAAATTTAAGTAGTATTCATTTCTTATTAAAGATGGAGATTTAAACTTTTAAAACGGAGATATAGCCTTGCTTTAAATAATAAACATATGTTAAGTATTTTAAACCTCAATCAAATATTTAAGTCTTTTGAGAACAATTTAAAGCATTTTAATAAGTATTTAGCTTACTTTAATTAACTAGACACATTTGAGATATTACTTAAACTATTAACTCTAACATCTATATTTTATTGCACATGAATCAAAAATCAATCTAAGTAATCTAGTAATCCTGTTAATTCAATCCTGAGGACAATGATTTATTTTGTAAATTTATTTCAGTAACATTAAACACTTATTTGCATTGCTCGTATTTGATTATTTTAATAATATATAAGATTACTATTTTATTATAAGCAAAATCTTTAGTTTAAGCACATATGAGAAATGCTGAATAGTTATTGCATGATTTGCTTTCTAAAACTTATACATTCATTTATTAGGCGTATTCCAGTAATTTTAATTTTAAAAAATATTATTATTTAGATATTTTTGACAGATAAGTTACGGAAATTTGTCCACTTAACAATTTATATGTTTTATTTATTTAAATTAACTATGTCGAATTATAATTATTATACAATTCATGTTATTAAGATTTAGAATTTTAGTACTAATCATTTATATCAATTACATTATAAGATTTATTTATGTAAAATATTTTATAATTATTAAAATTTAAATTAAAGCCACTTCAAGTTAATATTATATCATTATAAAATAATATGCATTTAAAAATAATATTAAAAAAATTTCAAATTACTTCTGGTGGTTATATTAATTTATTTATTTAAATAATACGAATATTAATTCAACGAAATTGATATTCCTTTAAATACTCATTTTATAATTAAGTATTTTCTAGTTATTAGACTTTTATCGCAAATAAAAAATAGTATCATGATATATAGCTTAATAGTTAGTAAATAGAAGTTTATTAAAAAAACGGAATTTTATCAATGAAGATGAAAATGCTTGCTTTAAATAACAATGTTTGATTAGTGTAGTATTGCTGTTCTTTGTCAATTTATTTAATCTTCTTTCCATTTACTGACCTTTACTTTCTTCCTCACTTAGTCTGATTGCTCCTTTTTCTTTGATTCCATCGTCACGATTAATTATCTGTATTTTTTTGCTATATTTTACTTGACTTTTTGTTGCTGTTAAACAAGTAGTTTATGTATTTTGAAACCTCTCCAACCATTTCTCTGAATATTTATTTGTACTTGAGGCTCTCCTTGTCGATCATAGTTAATGTATAGTCTTAAGAACCTTTTTTTAATGATGAATTTGAGAGTTGTCTATGTTCCTAGTCAATTTCTCTTCTTCAGAGCAATTTATGACTATCCAATCTCCATTTACAAGAATTTAACTTCAAAGTTAAACATTACTTTGCATTTCTGCATGTAAATTCAATACTTTGCGAGAATCTGTAAAACTGCCTTTTGGTAGCTAATAAGGCTGAAATTTATTGTCTAAATTTTATTAAAGGGAAATTTATATGCTTTAAAATGAGTAAAAGTTTAAATGATTGATAGTAATAGTTGTAATATATAATCAATTTTATTGCTTTTATTTCTATTTGTTTTTCTTTAAATTCTTGACTTTCATATTATATTTTTATATTCAATTTATATTAACCCACATCATCAACTCTTTGAGATAGCTATTTTATTGTATTTATAAATTAAATCAATTACTTTTTTAGATATAAATATATATAATAGCTTTCTAGATTATGAAAATAGCAATTCATTAAACTATAATTAATATAAAATAATCAGATCTTACTTATAGTGAAATTATGAATCTTTGTTCTAATGATATATTCTTTTATCCAGTAGTACTAAAATGTCCTTTAATAACTCTGGAAGGTTGAAGCTTCGGCTTGAATCTATATTTTACACGCAGATCATGATCAATTAATTACAACAGTCTTATTTATTTCTTATTGCATAAACATTTTTAAGAAGAGTATTATTTATTGTTAAGCTTTTGAGCAATAAAAATCTAAATATTACAAATAAAGAAAGTAGAAAATTGTGCTTTGAAGGCACAATTTGAAAAATACTCGAAACAGGAGAGATCTCTGGGTGATGAAGATTCAAAGATAGTCAAGTGTCTGTAAAGCAAAGATATTGTATGATCTTGATTTTGTTTCCATAGTAAATTATATTTATATTTGCATATATTATTTCTTAAGGTAAAAGAGTATCTTCAATTTCTAAACGAGTACTGCAATATTTATATGAAATATTGTATTTCTACATGACTTAGCATGAATTCTTCTCAGCTTGAGTGGAAATGCCAAAGATAACTCTTATGAGTGCTATCAGGCTTTTCTAGGTATTTGACTCTCTTCTAATTGATATGCTTTTGATTCTCGGTGAAGTTCAATATTGAATAGATACCTGCTGAGTAATGGTAAGTATCTTTAATTCTCATTTATACAATGAAAGGAATACTACTTTATCTTCACTTAATAAGATTAGATTCTAATTCTATATAGGCAGAACTTGATAAAAGCTATGCAAGTATTTATTGTAAAATATATCTACTCTCTGCAGTTCTAAATACTAAAAGAAGAGGTCAATTACATTTATATTTTTTTAAATATTGCTATTTCAATTTATAATACAGTAAATAAAACTTAATATTCGCTCTCTCCAGCCTCATATATAGTTATAGCAAAGTATTATTTTTGTTGGCATAAAGAAACTTAGGGAATTCTGTATTTTTGAGATTTACATGCCTACTTTGGTGTAATCTTTCATTGCATGTAATTTCAAGCCATTATGTGATTATATTCTATTGCTTACTTTGAAAGAGATTCCCTGCTATCTGAAGTAGTCGATGTAGGTATTGATAGTGTTAGCTAAAGATTAAAGTCCAAGATTAATGTTGCTATGTAAAACTGAAGCATTACTTTTACCATTTTCGGTATATATTTATTAAGGGCAACTAACTTTAATTATATTAAGCAAAGTTGCTTTAAATATCACAGGTATACAATTAATTGTTAAAGGCCAATATTTATAAGTTTAGACAAAATGACATAATGTAAAATTAAAATGAAAATGGAGTTTAAAATAATCTAATAACTTAAAAATATTTGATTGTTCTTTTAATTATATTATGAAAAAAACAAGAATTCTTTAAATTAAATTAAAATGAAATAAAATTATATTAATAATTATTCTTAATAAAATATACAAAAGTCATATCCAGTTTTAGTTACCTTTTCTTGCAACTCTTTTTTATATAAAGCTTCAATTGGTCATTCTTATTGGAGTTTATGCAATTCTTTCTGATAGCTACTGAACTCTCTGTTTATTGTCTTCAAAATTTTTGCTGACTAGTATAGCCATAATATAAAATACTTTATATATGTTTTTGTAGCTTAAAGATTTTGTTGAGTAACTAGCTGCCAGATCTCTACCATTATTTTTATTCATTTTTACTTAATTATTAATTCTAATTTCTTAAATTTATCAAGTTATTTATCTTAAAATATACTCAGATTCCTTAATATTTTGGTTTTTTTAATGTTATTAAAGTAATACATATATATTCAGTTGATCTTTATCAATCAATTTATTTTATAAAACTTTTATTTCTTTTTCTAGGCAATGAAATATAAAGGAATACAGGATCATTTCAGGAAAGAGGATATTCATTAATGATTAGTTTTACTTGCTTGATTAGCAGGATATTGTAACTATATCTAAATTGGTTGCTTGATTTTAAATGTATGGTATTGCCAATCCATTGCTTAATATACAATATTATTCTGATTAAAAAACAAATTTAATAATAGTTAAGCTATAGATACTATAGATTTAGACTAAATATTCTATAACATAAAATATATATATTTATTTAGTGATCTAATAAAATAAAAAAATTAATATTTTAAATAATTTATCAAATAAATATTTCATAATTATATAAAATATTAAAGTTAAAAACTTTGAAATCAATAAAAAGTTTTGATTAAAAAATTGTACTAATAATAGATAAATAGTATTTATTATACTAATAGAATGGTAAATATCAAACATAATTAAATCTAAATAAATTTTGATATAAATCTCAAAAATTAAACAATGATAAAATCATAAATAATGATAATATAGTGAATAAATAAAACAGATAGTAAAACTAATATAATTAAATAAAAGAAATAAGGGAAGTAGGAGTGACGAAATAGTTTAAGAAACTATCGCTTTATTATAATATATGGATTAAAGCCTCATTAGTAAAATTGAAAATATAAATTTTCGTAAAATATAAAATTTAATAAATAATAATTTGAATCATATTGAAGTGATCTAAAGAAAGAATAAAATTAATAATAATGTTAAAAATGTCAAATATGGCTTTTGATAATAGCCAAATGTCATCAGTAAACCTTCATTTCTACTTTAACTTCTCTCTTAGTAATCTTTTATTATTCATCATCCTCTAAATAGTTAGATTACGTTTTCCAAGATTTGAGTGGAAAAACTTGTCGCAACCATGAAAAATAGCTTCAAAGTGGAAAATTGATGAAATATAATAATATATAGCCATTGTCAAATATGGTCAAAATAGACAAAATAACATATTTGAGTAGTTTTGAAGAGTTTTAAGAGTCATGAGAAATTTAACTTTTTATTTAGGTATATGTCAAAATCCCTTATATTTCTTTAATTCTTTTTTTATCTTATATCTTTGGATACTTAATCCAAGTTTACTTTTTACTAAAATTATTTATTATTATTATTTTTTAATAATGTCTTTTTTTATTATCTTACATTAATTATGGTTAAAATTTTATTTTAAACCATTTACTTCTAATTTTTTTTTATAATAATTTTTAAACTACTTATTTTGATTTGCAAAGACCGTTTATGTATAAAAATTTCATTGCATATTATATTTACATTGTTTTTGATTTCTCGTTCTACTTAATCTATAATCCACTTCCTTATATCAGTTTTATATCACTAGGTATGTCCTCTAATTTAATTTTACAAATACTGATCAAATTTTGATTATTTCAAACCATATTTGCTTATAAATTTAAAACTTTCTCTCTGTTTATTTCTTTCATATAATGAGTCTTACATCATTTAACTTAAGCTTTTCTTAATCTTGAGTCAGTTTGAATTGTGGTGAGATGATATGTAATCTCAGGAATTTCCCATTTGATTCCATGTTTTAATAATTATAATTGTTAATTATTTCCAATTATAATGGATGATTTTAAATTGTGACGAATATACTTATTAATTTTATTTTATAAATTTACTTTAATCTTGACATCCTTTCATTTTAAAGAATTGAATTAATTATATATGACCTATATTTAAAAAGTGCAATCAACTTTTCATTTTAATTAATACTTATATCCAAATATTTTATTATATATAACTCTATAATGAAATAAAAGATTCAGAGATTTTAATCTTTTTCTTTACAATTAAATATAAGGTTCATTAGATATTATAATTTTATATGCAATAACTTGCGATATATTTAGCATGTTAACACTGATAATTAAATAAGCAAAGCTTTAATGTTAGATATAGATAATTGTTAAAAATTAGATAATATATTCCATTAGTTCAATTTAATTATCAGCAAATTACTCAAATTAATTATTTCTCCATGATATTTCAAAATAGAATCCTTATTTATTTTACATATTCAAATTTATTAAAATTTATATCAGCATATATACTATTTGATTTACATTATGATTATTAAAATAAAAATATATTACATAGGTTTTTCATTAAGAAATAACTTTTATGATTATAATAATGGTAGAGAATGAAAAATGATAATATTACCTCTTAGAGTATTCATAAAAAATCAAAGCAACTTGATGAAAGTATTGATATAGGAATAAATGAAGTCAATTTCTAGTCAAAATGTTTGAAGATTATGAAGGAGTAATCGTGGTTGCTTCAAGGATAAGCAAAAGAAGACTAGATATAAAAGTACCTAAAAGTGCAGTTCAACTTTTTAATAGAATAATTGATAAATCTGAGGAGCGAAAATTATAATTCCATCACTCAATGAGAACAATCATATTTGATAAAATAAGCAATAATTTATTTATTCTTTTATCATATTGATACTATATAATTCATTCCAAGGCTATTAAAATTAAATACTTTCAATTATACCTTGATTTATTGTCGGTATTATTCCTTATTAATATCATAAATAGAAATATTTTAACGATATATTTTTCAATAAGATTAATTAGAACTTTTCTCCAATAAAAGTTGGAACAAATTAAATATATTTATTACTAATTTATAAACTATTACAATGAGCATATTGTGAAGTACAAAATAATACTTTTTTTCTCAGATGTATCTAAAAGTAACTAATTTTCAATAATTATATAAAGTGAATTAAGTGTTTAAGAGAAAATCGAAAAAGAAATACAGAACAAAGTAAGAAATCAAAACCCCAAAACCCCTTAGTGAGGTTTATAAGTGCTTTGATTTGTAGGGTATAGTTGGGGTCTTATTGGGGTTAGTAGAGAAATTAGGTCAAATTGCAAAATAAGAAAAAGAAATAAGCGAAATTTAGGGTATATTTATGATCAGTAATATCTAGATTTACTGCTTAAGCTTAGGTATGGTACGAGTATTAATATAGACTAAGCCAAACCTGGACTAAATTATGCAGCTATAGCAAAGTTATTACACAAGAGTGCATCAACAATTAGGTATCACTCTTGCTAGCTGTTTAGCATTATAATTCTGGTTCTTAAACGCATCCTGCAAGAAAATAAAAGTTCTCTCAGGCCCATATTGACTTCCTCTGCGACTCGAAGACTTTGAAGTATTGGGCACACTTTCACTAGACCAGCGAGCTGTGATGTTTCATCCCAGGTTTCCTGACATGCGTATCTCTCCTTAGACTATAGCCAATATTTATAAAAGAAATGGTATTACTTTCAGACTGTAAACAGAGTGAAAAGAGTGATTGATTTTACAGTGCCATTTTATAGTAATAATTTAAACTATATATATGATTAAATGCAGAGAGCTATTACTAATAACATCAAGTTCATACACGCTGATAAAGAAGTATTTACCTTCAACACCTTTATTAATAAATCTTGGTATAAGAAATATGATAATATAGAAGTCTATGAACAAAAAGTGAAGGAAGTCACCCATGAAATTTGAGCTGGCATAAGAGATTCAGGCCTAGAGAGTTATGTCATTCACCCTCGCTCTATAATTATGGCTTGCTTGGGCCCATATTTCTTCTCTTAATGCCAGCTCCTGCATCTATGTTCATATCATCTGGTTTTAGACATCTTTATAAAGCCTCTTGCTCAACTCATGAATTGTCTCCGACTTTCTTTCTCTGTGACCTTTGCATGCTCTTTCATAAGATATATACCAGTGCCAGATTTCCATACAAAGTTATATGTCAAAGCTACTTGAAAAATAAGGATGCTTCTTAAGTTCCTCAAGCCAAGCTGAGCTTATTAGAATGCCTTGCTTTTTCTAGTCTTCAGGAGAGATAGAATATCGTTTCTTATGTGCTTCTTCAATTATTTCTCTGAGATACTCCTCTTTTATTGTACAAACACCAAAGAAAAAGTTCCTCTCCGGTAGTTTATTAGAGAGTGGTTTCTTGGTAGGAAAGTAAACTACAACTTCCTCATCTTACATGGCATCCTCATAAAGATTAGTCACTGAAATCTCAGGGTAGTTAGGAATTTCAATTAGTTTAATCTCTTTATTTTTAAAAGCTTTCTTCTCCTCACAAAGTATTACTTTCAAGAATAAAATTTTGGTACCTTCCATCGTTGGAAGGAATAAACCAACTGTATAATATGTTAATAGTCATCAAGTTATCTAACCATGTAAAGTTAGGTATCGATAGAGATCTTCCTTACTTCTGAATCTTAACAAACTAAAAATATCGTTTTATAAGTCAATTAGAAAATTAATAATCTAACAAGAGTGATGTATAATTATATTCTGGGTTTGATCTGATAATAATTAATCTCTTTTAATCATCATATCGCGTTAATAGTTCTAAACCTCCCTCTTCGCGCAGTCTTGTAGGTGTATTGTTTCCTGACTTTGATCACACTCCTCTTAATTCGTACTGTATAGCTTGTAAATCCGGTAGCTTGGATATTTCTGCACATTCTCAGTGTCTTTCGTGTGAATTTAGAGCATCTCCGAATATCGTGTCTTCTCCAGTTGCTCCGCCTCCCACAGTATATACTGTGTATCAGAAGGTACAACTTGTAAAAAACACAAACTTTCAAGTCAAAATTTTAAAAATATGGGTGATAGTAACAATCATAGATGAACGAAGAATAAGGTTTCGACAAGAATGAAATAAGTTGAGCTCAAAGTTAATTCTCCAAAGAGAAATGTTACTTACCTAAACTTATTTCATTCTTGTCGAAACCTTATTCTTCGTTCATCTATGATTGTTACTATCACCCATATTTTTAAAATTTTGACTTGAAAGTTTGTGTTTTTTACAAGTTGTACCTTCTGATACACAGTATATACTGTGGGAGGCGGAGCAACTGGAGAAGACACGATATTCGGAGATGCCTAAATTCACACGAAAGACACTGAGAATGTGCAGAAATATCCAAGCTACCGGATTTACAAGCTATACAGTACGAATTAAGAGGAGTGTGATCAAAGTCAGGAAACAATACACCTACAAGACTGCGCGAAGAGGGAGGTTTAGAACTATTAACGCGATATGATGATTAAAAGAGATTAATTATTATCAGATCAAACCCAGAATATAATTATACATCACTCTTGTTAGATTATTAATTTTCTAATTGAATTATAAAACGATAATTTTACCTTATCATTTCTTGAGCCTCGACTCTTTTCATTTGATCATTAAGTGATTCCATCTTTGTTCCTCATCCTATTAATGAATTTCAAATAATAATTTATAGACTTCTGAATCCTATTGTTTAAAAACTTACTAGTAAATATGGGCATCTTATAGGAGGTCAACCCTGCAAAGATACGTGGAGAAAGTTTGCAGAAGCTGTAACAAACTGCAGAGATTGAGCTCCATTTTTATCAATTTAGTACCATTAAATTAGAACTAAATTTGTTTAAATTTAATTAGTACTGCTACTAAATTCGTTTAATTTTAATTGGTACCAATATAATAGTACCAAAACTTAATAAGTACCTAGTTTTAAACTAATGAGGTTTTAATGGAAAAGTTCCAAAATGGTTCAAAACCTAATTGGTAACAGTACCAACCTGAATTTATACTCAGTTGGAACCAAAATTAAAAATATTAAGCATAAAATTAGAAAATTTATAGTTATAAACTAAGTATAAATATGATGTCTAACACCTAAGAATCAACCATTGTTGTTGCAGTGCCACCTCCTATACAAAGTTAGTATAGCCAGTGAGGTATTTACTTATTAATAATACAAATTTAAATTTGAATTTAAACATGGCGGCTAACTTAAATCGTAAAGCAGTTTCTCTTGGAACAGAATAATCATAACTAAACTTTAGCTCCTCCAAGAAACCAGAAGTAATCTATATTGAAAGGGAGGTTGAACTAAGAGCTCTAGAGTTTGAAGCAGAGGTCTTTAAAATTGAAAATTAAAACAAGAAATAGAGTGCAGAGGTGGGAGTTTAAACATAAATTGAATTGATTGAGGAAGAAAAGGAACAACAACAGATAGACAAAGTTAAAACATTTTAATTTGAAGACTGCTAAAAGTACTTCTCAGCTGAGTCTAGCTTGAAGAGGCACATCAAACAGATACACTCTGGTAGAGCTAAGATCTACTTTAAGCATGAAAAAGTAGATGGTAGGTATTAGTGCACAACATGCATGAAATCATATACTCACTCAGCCAAAGTAAAGAGGCATATGCAAAAGCACAACTTAAGCGAATTCCTGATTAAAGATGAAGAAACTTAAAAGCTTATACCTGCTAAAAGAAAAAACAACTCTCTTGAGTCATAAAGAGAACAGGAGGAGAGGCTCAGAGACATAAGCGATTTAAATCAATGAATCAGCCAGCAAATGGTACTCTTATAGCATGTCATTAAGAAAGAGCTATGTATATACCTGCATTGAATACATTTAATATTGACAGCTGTATTGAAAATTACTTACATTTTGACCTGCCAAACAAGGCTAAACTTATAGTGATTGATGAGTATGCTTACAAAGTATATCCTTTCAAGTATCTCATTAAAAACGAGCAGTATCAAAATGAATTTGCAAATGAATACATAATACTGAAAGAGGCCAAGAAAAATAATTTAAAAACTTACTTAGACTCGATGGAGTTATTCTTGGGCATGGCTTTGATGCATTAAGACTAAAAAGTTTGAAATGACTTTGAGAGAGTATCTCTATCAAAATAGATACCCAGATGATTTAAATGAGATACTGTCAGAAATGATTAAGGGTGTATAAGAACTTCATGAACTTGGGAATGTGCATAGAGATTTGAAGCCTGAAAATGATATGTTAAATCTCTGTCCATTAGAAATAGTCATCATTAATTTAAATAGAGAGATAAGATAAGAAATAGTGACTTTGGCTAAGGTGCTTGGAACACCAGGATACTTTCCAATCAGGAAGAAGTGGACTAATGGCTCAGTTCAGTTAAATTTTTGGACAGTTGCTGCCATAATCTTAGAGTGCGATATGGAAAGTATGTCTTACTTTGGAACAAAGCACGAAAAATAATCAATAAGTTTAGCTTCTAAACAAATATAACAGGAAGATGTCTGCAATGAAATTAAGAAGATTGTAGAGATGATAATCGTAAGAGCTCCAGCGTATCCAAGATAATCGCTGGAAGAAATACAAGAGCCAATCAAAAGAGCTAGATTCAAGAGATACCACAAAGATAAGCAGATAAAATTTGTTTGAATTAAGTACACTAATAATCATTAAATATTCATTAAATTTACAAAAAACCTGCGTTTTCTTTACTAACCCCAATAAGACCCCAACTATACCCTACAAATCAAAGCACTTATAAACCTCACTAAGGGGTTTTGGGGTTTTGATTAGTCGTAACTTAAATGAGAAGAATTAGTGAAATTGGCTTTTCAATGAGAGGGAGCTTTGGATGAAAAAGGAATTTATTTCTTACATCATTGCAATCAAAATAGAAGTATAAACAGGTCAATAAGAGGAAAAATTGTTAAAATTGCATTTTAAGGTCAATAATATTAAAAAGATGGCTTTTAATAGACAGACATATTAACGGAATAATTAATATTACGAGTTGCCCTATAATCTATTATATTAATTACTAAATATTATAAATTATTTCATTTAAAAATAACTTAACTTCACATATAAGTTTTAATTAAAAAAAAATGATATATATTTATTGATATTATATAATTAAATTGTTATTTGTTTAAGTCAAATTGATTCCAGTAAATAAATGGAATTAAAGTCATTTGATAGTCTTCATATTTAAAGAATCCCTCTCCTCTTACATTTATTATTGAAGTTAATTAAATATATAAAAGAAAATAAAATATATTAAAAGTTTTCTATTTTTTAATATGATATGATTTACTTTTAATGCAACAAATATATTTTTCTCAAATGTTTAGGCCTAACATGAGCTTAAAATTAAGCAAGTTTAATGAAGAAAGAACCTTTAACCTAACATTTTTAACATTTATATTTGATAAGTATGCTAAAGAATATATATTAAAGCTTAAATTATTAATATAATATCACAATTTGTAGTAGATACTAATTCATTATAAAAGTGCGATACAATAAATTAGCATCTTGATTAATTTTGATTTTAAAATGTTTTAGTTTTGTCAATTTTTTTTAGAATAAATAGAATTAATACTTGTAGGACATAAAAAATGAGATGAGCACCTGAATAAATTTTCCAATTGATATTATTATGATAAGAGATATTAACATGGCTGAAATTGGTAACTTTACAAGAATCACAAGCAATGATATGTTTATAATAAAATGAAATAAAATTAAATAATAAATAATTTATAGATACCAAAGAAAAACAATTTAAAAGAGTCATCACATAATTAATATTTAAAAAAATAATAAAAATAAGATAGAATATAGAGGTCATTAATGAGGAGAAGATAGTTTCAATACTAGTGGATATATTTATGATTTTAAGCATTTTTATATAACATAAGTTATTGTATATTAATTAATATCCCAATAATCATTTATTTGAAATGCTCAATAAGATTAATCATTAATGCATAAATATTTGTTATTTTGCCAATTATATCATGGTGAGTACTCAAAAATAATGTAACTTAATGCATTTTTTTGTGTGAAAGAAGCTCTAGAAATAATATTTGTAGAAACAGCTTTTTTTTATTGAAAGCTTATAATTTCCCAGTTAAAATGTAAATTTAGGGGTGTTTTAGGCTCTTTACAAGCAGCATTTCTAATGAAAGTCTGATTTCTGCTGTTATTCTGTTGTCTTCCCTTGATTCATATTATTTTTAATACCATTTATAAGGGCTGTATCCAACAGATCTCTGAAATCATAAGAAATTTTGTTTTACTTTTCAATATTATATTTTGATCCTCTTTTATCATATAGCTAAGTTCACATAAATTTTTTATTATAATTATACAATACAATAATTTTATATAATTAAAAGTAGTATTATAAGGCAAATTTAAAGTTTCTAATTATTAAATATACGCCCTTTGTATTCTTCATTACAGCCACTAGTATATATAAGTACATTTTAATTATATCCTTTTAACACCATCACAATGTGGTTATGGAAATTAATATGCATTTTTATATGATTTTATTTGATGAATGATTATTTTAATTAATAAATCTTAAAATGAAGTCTTTTAAAACAGAAGTTGAAGTAAGCGATCTATTTTTTTATTAATTTTATATGAATTTAAACATATTTGTTGTCATTATGCAATTCGGTTTTTTAATGGTTTTGATAAGCAGAGACCTTAGTAGTGGTCTGCAAGTTGTAATATTGATAAAATACAAAAGAATCGTAATAATTATTAGTTTTAAAATAAATAAACTGCCAAGTTTTATATAATGTTAAACCAATTTACATAATAAAAAGAGAAAAATAGAGAAAATAAGTGCTTTTTAATAAGAAGGGAATTATAAATGTTTGTAAAATACTAACAGTGATTATTTCAGAATTATTTTATTTATTATTTTCTAAAATGATTCTATTTGAGCGAAGCCAAATTAGTGAGGATGTTAAAGTGCAATAAATGCAAAAAGTGCATTAATTAAAAATCACTCTGCGATTTGTGTAGATTCTTATGCATCGCAGTTTAATCATTGTTAGACTAAATTATTAATTAAAACCATTTCTTAAACAAGGATGTGAAATTAATGTACTTTTCTTGAAAATTGGTTCTAATATTGAGAAATAAAAATTTACTTGCCATAAAATTTTTCTGATATGTGAGAACATTTTCATTTCTTAAACTGGTAATGAATCATATTTCTTCATTTTTAATCATATTTAAAGAAATAATAATAGTAATGTGTTAATTTGTGAATTTAAATAATTTTTAAATTTAAAATATTTATGATCGATACTATATTGCTAATTCATGTTGATGAAGACAATTTCATGAAAAATGCTAAAATTTTAATGTCAAAGTTAAAGTATAATTTAAAAAGTTTACATTGTTGATGAGTTATTCATAAACTTGATATATTTGTGGTGGTAATGTTAGTAATCATCGACAGAATAATTTTTCATTTAAGAAGCTATCAATACCGTCAGCCTGTAACTAACTTGATGCCATGATAGTAAAATAGATAAGATGTCTAAGATATTATAGTGTAAATGATGAAAAGGAAAAAAGAAAGACTATTATAAAAAAGAGATTGAAAAGATCAAGGTGCAATATAGCTGATATAAAAGTTAAAATTCAAGAATAAAAATTGATATCGTCCGATGTTAGAAATTGAGATTTGTATTGAATAAATAAAGTATGAATATTTTATTCAACATTATCATGAATGAATTTTAAAACTGTTATCTTATACATATATAATTGATTTAGTGTTTTTAAATTAATTTGTATTGTTAAATAGATATTTTTATTATCTAGTAACATTTTATTATTACTTTTGCTAAATAAAATCACAAATTAAGATATATTTATTCAGTTAAACAATGAATTAATAGTACTTCAGATAAAAGTTTAGCTTTTTTATTAAATCAAAGTCCATTATTTCATTTTATCAAAAAAGAACAAGCATCGAGCAGCTTTGACCTGATGCTAAAATCACAATTAAAACTTCGTATACATTAATTTATAAGTATTCTCTAGAAAGTGCATTACTTATAATTTATATTTTATTCATTGTGTAAATTAAACTTTAAGCTAATTCAACTTGTTACAAGTCTCTTCGAATTTGAAGTAATTAAGCTTTGAAATATACAAATTAATTATTTTTTCCATTAATCAAGAAACAACAACTGAATCAATAAGAGAAGGCACCTAAATAGAAAACATCAAAATGTTTTATCATGTGCATTTAGAGATAGAATATATGATAGTTTCATATTTCACCTTAACACATTAAAATAAAAAAAGAATTTATTCAATTGAAACAATTCTTTTAATAAAAAAATTACTCAGATAAAGCTAATGATGTTAGTTGTTGTATTTAGAAAAAGTAGCTGTAATACTTATATCTAAGCAAGCATTCTTCATTATTATAAAAATATACTAATTCATGCTTTTAAATATTAGTTATTTAGACTTTTTTATTTTATATCTGATAATTACTATAACTATCAGAATAATGAAATTATATTTATGTGATATCAAAATCAAATTATGAGTTGTATTATATTTTTTAATTATGAAAAGAGCATTAAAAAGTTATCATTATAAACATTTTAATTTGGTTACTCTATTCAAGATATTGCTAATAAATTTTTAAAAAATGAGAATATGTATTGGACTGTTGAAGAAATAATAATTAATTATTCTGTATAGTTTTAAATTATAAGACAATTTATTATATATAAATAAATAATGACTTATTGAATTAAATATCTATTATATTTTCAGAAAAAAATATTGCTCAGACTGATTACACTCGACTCTTGACTATTAATATTTATGGGTACATTAATCTATATTAATAATGTTTATGTTGATCACCCTTATTTATAGTTACCCTTAACTACTTTAATCCAATGTTTTTATCACTGTTGGTTATTATAATAGTATTTTAATACTGCTTCTAATTCTTTTATTTTATCCAAGAAACGTTTGTTATTCAAGCTCTTTAATTTATAATTTATGATAACTTACGTGAATCTAGTGGGATCTCATGTCACTTTGATCAAATAATGGTTTCTAAAATGCGTTTAATCCACTAAGAAATATTTTATATTGTAATAGTGACTCATTTCATAGTTTATTACCTCCCTGCTTTGACTTTAATGCTTCATTGCATCCATTACATTCTTTGTTATAAATAGCTGCACTCTTTTCTGAAGTACTTGTTTCTCTTTTTGGATTTGTGTTCTGGCTTCCAGCCTCTTATTATGCTTCATCTATTCAGGAATAGTAATTAATTTATGCCATTTCTCTTTTTTTGTTAATAAGTTTCTCTACGTATTATCTTATTCGGTAAATCTTGTAGTATCTTAAAAGCTACCTAGTCATGTTTTTTACATATAAATTCCTTATAAAATCACATAATTCACTGCTAACAATTGTGTATAATTATTTATAACTATTGATCTTATTATGTCTATTATTATAGTTTTAAAAGCAGTAGTGTAAATCAATCTTGTGAGGTTTTAAAGTAAATATTTTATTTATTTTATTCCAAAGTTTACTTTAACTACTATTATTGTCTAAACATATGCTTATTAATAGGTATTTGCCATCCTAAACTTTGCTTGTCCCTTCTGCCTTTTCAACTTCATTTAACTCTTTAGTATTAAAAAGTCTCCAAGAGATATTGATTTTAATTTTAAAAATCATCTAATACTTTAAAGCTCTCTATTAACAACTTCATTTATTATTCTTTAACAACTTTATAAATATCTTCTGCTGTTAATTCTGATTATTTTATAGATGATTGTAATTCATTATATAAGTGTTATAAGTCATTTAGGTTATCTTTGAAAAACTATATGGAAGAGACTACTAATTAGCATCACTCTTTTATATGATTTGAATTCCCTCTAATCTAAGAGTTTGTTTTTATTGTAGAATGTCTTTTATTAATCGAACTAAATGCCTATCTTATTTTGATCTTACTTCTGTCTTTGCAAATTCAGATTTTAACTTCTAAATAAGAATAGCATGCTTTTATGTGTTATTAAAGCACACAACTTTTCTTCTGTTTTGTCTAACTTATATGCTAATATCTTTATCAAATTGATGTGAATGCTTTTCTAATTTATAATTCTATTTCGTTCATACCCAGTCTTTTAATGTTTTATATTTGTTTTTTAATTTTATTTATATTGGCTTTCTCAATTGTTTTACAGAAGTCTGTCTATTATTGTTTTTGTAATGTAAATCTTTAGATATTATACGATTCACATTAATTCTTACTTAATAGGATTAATCTCCTTATTTTTTATTAGTGTGAGTATGTATCTACTTTAATCTATATTTTTTACACAATTCATTGTACTATTGCTAAAATAGATAAAAATAGGAAATTGTAGAAATTAATCAAAATCTAAATTTATTATATTAATTTTAACCAACTTTACTTTTCATTTGTATTCTAACACTTATAGCTATTACTTGAGAATTTAAGCTATCTTCAACTGAAATGTTTGAAATTTAAGCGGAAAAACTAAATTTATAGACTGAATCTCTATTTTAGTTACCAATAGTCGTTTTTACTGTCCAACTTTTAAAATGATTGCCAATCATTTACATCTATGACAAAATATTCATGATTTAGAGTGGAATCATCATAAATGGCCAATATCTCGTTGCTTGATGAGTGTTGGGTGAAATTTAGGACCTTATCATATTCTCCATGTTTTAAAACCCCCAATTCAGCAACTTTCAAGTCCTGCTCGACTGTTTGAGCACCAAATTCGGTCGTTTTATTGAAGGAGGAGCCAAAATGACGATTTCAATGAGCGAAGATGAGAAAGGTTTTTGGATTTCGATGTTTGGTTAGTTAAAATTAAAACTTAAAAGTGTGAAATGTAATAAGGGGGCTTTTAATCAATAAATTTGACGATTCAAGTGCAGTTTATGGTTGTATTGGTCAGTTCTATTGCTCCAGCTCCTCAACTCATCATCATTCAGATCAACTTCACACAAATCCATGCTTGATGGGGCTGCACACTGCTTCACGCTGAAAGCCCAGAGCTTGTTGACGACTGTCTTGGTCATGGCCTTCAGAATCTGCGAAAGCCGCTTCACCAGGTGGATCCTATGAAAAGTTAGGTATAGTATGCTTACTTGCTGTCAGCTTGCTCTTATCGGAGGTGCCTCTTGATGTAGGAGAACAGATGCTCGATGGGGTTAAGCCAGGGTGAGTACTCTGCATTGAAGAGGACAGTGACCTTGAACTTCCTTGCAGTCTCCAGCACCTCTGAATACTTGTGAATGACTGCGTTGTCCATGAGGAGCACGATATTTTTATGGGCGAGATCCTTGTCTGTGCGCAGCTGGTGCAGGGTGTGATAGAGGAAGTTCTCGAACAGCAC
>ARYC01005075.1:0-44653 GCA_000711775.1 Oxytricha trifallax
AAGCACAGAAAAAAAGGCAGGCTAAAAATTCCAAAAAATTGGAATCAGATTCTCAAGATACCTATGATGAAGCAACATCCAGTTCAAACTCCAGTACTCCTATCAAAATGAAGACTAGAAAGCAAGCAGCTGAGGAAGACGAATTGCTTAAGAAGAGACCTAGAAAAGGTTGAGCAGGGGAATTAATTCAATTAATTCCAATATTAAACTGGCTTGGTAAGTGCCAGATATTTTTTTATTATTAATTAATCTTAATTTCTCTAAAAATTAAAAACAAAATTCTTTATTCTTATTTATTTTATTCTTTATTTCTTATTTATTCTCTCTAAATAAATTAAATCTAAAGTAATGTTGAAAAATGTTTAAAACTCAGAATAAAAAATGAAATTAATAACCATATTTATTTTATAAATAAGTACCTTTAATTTATAAAAATATTTTAAACTTAATTAAAGCATTTAAAATAAATAACTATAATTCTTCCGAAATATTTTTCTTATATACACTTATAAAAATCCATATCTTATAAAATATGTAAACAATTGTCAATAATAGTATTAAAAATAGTAAAAATCTCAAAATAATGCAGATTTAGGGCTTAGTATGCAAAAATTGACTATTATTTTACTTACCTTAATTAATTTAATTTTTGATTAATTAATAAAATGTCTGCTTGAAAAAAAGATCGAAAATCTATATAAAGGAAAATTTTGAATTACCTTAAATTATTTATATATAGTGTAAAATTAGGGCACCTTATTCACCTACGTGAATTTAATATAGTGAATTTAGGCACACTATAAAGAGTGCCAGTGATATAAGATTAATTACAGATAAATGTGCAAGTGAAATGTTTGTTACAATACCTTAGTTTTAAAGGCTATTGAGTGTAACAAACATCAGTGTAAATAAATAGCGCTTAAATAAGTGCGAAAAATATGAAAAAAGTGCGTTTACAAAAAATGGAGAACATGAATCGATAGAACTCGAGCTGCTGTTCAAAGTGCACACAAAACGCAGTGAAGTTAGTGGAGTGGGTGCGAGGTGCGTTGGTATTAAAGAAAGTGCGATAGGCATTGTAAATTGTTCACCTTTTGATTTCCATTATTAGTTTAATTATTAAAGTAGTAATTATTAATTAATTAAATTCAAACTTAATTCAAATGTGGAGGTAAAACCGCATCCCCTCACAAATAGTGTGAATGGTAAAACTTCGCCCCTAGCCGGTCAACAGGGTACAAACCCCATATATTCTTGATCAGCATGTCAAACTCTATAAGACTGGTAAGTATGGCCTTAAAATAAAATCATGAATTTTTTCGCATCTTCACCGTACTTGCATTCTCAAGATCGGCTCCCTCAAATTAAGTTAAATTCTGTCCTTTTAAATTTCCTTATTTATCGATATACTTAAAACTTTTTATCAACTTACAAATTCTATGTGTACATACGTATTGGGGTTTATATATAATTTAAGACTGTTAATTTAATTTATATTTTAAATATTTCTGATTCTTTTACAATTTTATCAATTTCACGTCTTAGATATAAGTTTGACTATTTAGCTCAAATAAATGAAGTTTGAGACTCGTTTGCTTATTCCTTAGGCTGTACATCTCGAAACTCAATAAAATCAAAATTAATTGAAATATTTAAAATTTATAACTTTAATATCATAAAATACTTATTCAGAATGTATTAGGATATTAAAAATCCTCAGAGGATGGCATTTATCAGCAGTGTTCCTCCAAAGTCTACGAATATAGTCTAAATCATTCCAATTATTTAAGGTGTTTTCACATTCTAAATTGAATAAATAAGAAACAGTGCTCCTTATAAAAATTATTTAATTTACTATTCATTTGATTGCTAAGTTTATAAACAATGTCATTTTATAATATCAGAGATTATTGAAAAGTTAATGTTGGTTAGTGGAAATGCACTCTTAATTAATGCAGCATTCTTGGATATTTTATTTTAATAATTGGCTACATTTTATCCCTCAAATTGTATACTCTCAGTATTTTAAACAAGGAGTTTCACTAGAAAATATCAAGATTCAAAATATAAATATAAACAAGAAAATCTCTTGATATTTATTTAAAATATTATAATTAAATTCACTTTTTAATTATTTAATTAAAAATATTTAATTATTTATCAGTGTTTACTACTTTATTTTTATCATGTGAAGAAATACTGAGACTTTATCAGACTTAAAATCATGAAATATGCTAATAGAGATATTCAAGCACTATTTTACTCAAGTACACAGTTAATTTGAGAAAGTGACTGAAATCAATCGCTCATCCTATAACTCACATTCTTACAGCTCTTTTTATTATTTAATGATTAATTTCTCTAATTCGACAACACTTATAATGCAGATCATGACCAATATTATCGAACTCTATATGAATTTATTTATTTTAGTGATTTGGTGAGTTAAGCTTTTATTAATGTGAGTCTAAGTATAGATCTTTCTTTCGGACAACTTTTTACCGTTGCAAAAGCTGCTTCAAATCATTCTGTATCTTATGTTGACATTTCCTAAATTTTCTTCTTTTATGCTCTAAAATCTTAATTTCAAGTTCATTATTATTAAATCTTGCAGGCTTAGATGATTTCTACTTTTTAATGGATTTCTACTATTAAATGAAAACTATCTTCTTGGATAATTAACAAACCCTCTAATATGCACTTTATTAGTGGAATTCTAACTTTGAATTACTTATTTTACCTGTCTTGATAGACAGGGAAATTATTATTTAGTTTAACTTCTTACCATTTTAATTATCATTGAGTTAATTTCCCAGCGAGGAGATGGCAGTCAAGTCTTCTATCATATTTATTTCAGGCAGTCTCATTAGTTTTTATTTCTTTTTAAAGGCAAATATGTGTAAATAGGATTATATCTGATCTTCAAGTTTCAACCTATCCGTTCAGTAAATAGCTAGGATTTATATATCATTCGTAAACCTCCATTGGTGATGAATAATGTTTAAGCTATTGCTCTACATCACTATAATAGGTAATAGTCAGATTCTGATGTTGATTAAGTAAGCATATCTTATATTATTATTATGGTTTGAAGATAAGAAAACTTGAATTAAACTTATAACTATGAATTCTTATAAACTATTTGTTTGCAGTTTGTAATTATACACTATCTGTATTGCAATATAAATATTGCAATAGACCTATTGGAATCTTGCACCTTGCTAATTACTCTTCACATTGACTTAAACTAGTTGCTCTTAATAGTTTGCCATCAACAAGTTTATTATTTGTTTTGGTTTTGAATCAACTTCGCATATTCATAACAAAGAATAATAAATATGCTGTTGATAATTTCATTCTATATTGTTTCAAATATTGTAAAGATGATGTCAGAATCTCAATTTGGCAATTCCACGATCTCTTTTAATTATCTATTTGAGTGAATAATGGCTTTTATATATAATAGCAGAAGCAAATCATAGTCTAGCATAAAAATTACATCTCTGTTTTGGGAAACTTGGAGTAATCGAGGATCAGCCTTGATGGGTTGAAGTAATTAGCAGATTCTGAATTAAGCTAAAGCAAAGTCTTCTACTGCTTCGACTTTTAGATTAATTTCTTGAACCTTAGCATCCCCTGTGATTATGGACTATGTGAAATTTATATGAATTATTGTATTATAACAGGACTTTATAATTTTATAATAATTAATGGTTTATTCATTGAGTTTACTTTAAAGTCAAAATGCTTCTCTATGTTAATGCTGATAAAAGAAATTATATGTCTAGAATATTAAGTGGGGACTATTGCTACAAATTTTATGAGGCTCTAATACAAATAGTTTTTTTGTATTATTTGATTAACCATATTTTCTAGTATATTACAAAGCTAAGAAGTTAAATCTTAAGCTACTACTATTCAAAATAGCATACTTTTTTTTATGATTATTGTATTCATAATAATATATACAAATAGAATTTGCTGGTTTACAATTCAAAATTGGCAGTGAAACTGCCAATTTTGAATTATGAAAAGATATAAAAGAAAGTAAATACAAACTTTTATGATAATATAAATAGAGATATACAATTTAATTCTAAAATTTTTGTACTGATAAATAAAATAAAAATTTAAATTAAATAATATTAATATTAAAAATTATTTATAAAATAAGATTGATATAATTAATTTCTAATGAAAATGAATATATTTAGAAAAATTGGAAATGTTAAAACACCTTAACTCTAAGTAATTCCCTATTATTAAATTCTACTTAAATTTGAATAAAAATATAAGTCTTATAATTTAATGAGTAAGCGAGTCTTCAATAATAAAAGTCTATTAAGTATAAAGCTGTTATTTTTATTATTTTTATTTATAAAATTAAACTTATATTATAATTATATTGTTCAATAATTGGACCCACTATGTTAATCCAGATATAAACTAACATCTAGCATCATCCACTTGCTCTTGTCACTATCAGTGAACTCAACCAGCAGATATTTTTCAAGTTCACGCGCACCCTACATTTTCACACTTTATTAAATCAGACTGAGATGCATATATAATAAGATAGTTATCACTATATCATCGGAAGAGATGAATGAAGTTATTGCAACTATTTTCGTAGGCAATTTAATACTTCAAAGAAAAGGAAGGTTATCAGCAAATCTGCGAACCTCACTTCACAAATCGAAATTTTCTAATGACGTCCCCTACCAGAGAGATTGGCAATGATGAGGAGCTAATAGATTCAAGAACTGAAGATTTGTATTTAGCAACACTCCTAATGCTCAACATTATTTAATATTCACTATAAAAGACCCCTACAGATATCAAAACTTTCTCAATAAAGACGACACAAAGACTGAAAGCTATAGATCAGATGGAAATTATCCCTTAGAAGGGCTGTGTCAAAATACTTTTGTAATAAGTTACTTCATGAATAAGGTTTCCTTAGCCTATCTACCGATTAATACACAAGACTATAATAAAACTTTTATACTTAAAACTATTGCTACCACTTAGAAGGAAGCGTTCTCGCCACTTTTGGAAAAGAACGCAGCTTAGAGGGATTTTAAAACTTGTCTTGGTTGAATTAAACTAAAACTCAGTTTAATGCCGATAGATATTATATAAGCGCCTATCTAAATAGAATGAAATTAAATGAATTTAAAACAATTTTGCTCCGTTATATCAGCTACAATATAAATGTCTATATTTTAAACATTACATCTCCCTGTAGTATTAAATAGAAAATCGAGAGATACTTTAGCAGTGTGATTTAATTTACAATAATCGTAGTCGTAAATTTATTCTATAAATTGAAGAAATCTTTATATTAATCAGACAATATTTAATATATGAAAATGGTAATAGAATTTTCTAATTACCTAAGGAGTTGAATTATCTCGACACTATGACATTGATATTGTTCCAGTTGTTAGTTTTTAGGGAGTTATTTACTCAGCAAACTTGAAGAACATCAACAAATTATTTGATGTTCATTGTCAAAAAAGAAAGTAATCACTTTCAATCAATACATACATAAAAATCTATAAGTATAATATTTATACTGGCACTATTGCATAGGAGTATAAAATATACTATAAAAAAAATACATTTTATCTTATCTAAAAGACAAATTAATAAAAATAATTATGCAAAAAAAGATGTACTGACACATCAATTGTAATATTAATCAATATTTTAAAACATAATAATATAATAACTAATTTATAAAGGACTTTAAATAGCTAGCTTCGTAAAATCTCTTAATATCTTTTAAAACTGTATGTTGTATTATACTTGAAGACTTTTTATAAAAAATCAATCACTATTATTCAATTGAAATATTCATTGTTTGAATTAACAAGGAATATAAAAGTAAAATTATTCATAGTCAAATAGTATTTTTTAATTATAAACTCAGTGCAAACTAAAAAGATTGTATATTTTAATCTTAAGATTATATAAAATGTTGTACTTTTGAATAGTTGTATTTGATATAAATTTTGGATGATAGAACAAGTATATGCAGTTAAATACTTCTATTTAAGAAAGCAAAAGATATTGAATGGCAATTAAGACCTGAAACAAATTAAGATTTTCCGATAATTTTTCAACAAATAATGAGAAAATGCTTAGAATTATAGTTAATTTTAGATATTTTGAAGCTAGTAACAACAAAATATCAATAACAAATATTACAAGCTCCTAGCAATATACAATTGAGAAATATTTCAAATATGAATAGATTTAAGCAAATCCATATATTTATAAGCTTGATCGTAGAAAAATTTACTAAGAGATATAAAAAAATTGAATTTTTAGATTAATGAACATTCAGAAACTTAAAGTTAAATTCATCCAGAATAAAAAAATATTTAAAATGAGTAAAACATTAATACAAAATAAATCAGGTAGTTTAATGATTTAATATGAGGAACATTAAAATAGGCATTAAAATTATGTTCAGTAAAATAAATTGGTAATTAAAAGAAAAAGATTTAGTAACTAAACATTCAATAACATATTTAAATGAAAACATCTAAACATTAAAAGATAAATGTTTATTATTCCCTTAATACTACAAGCGGGTCAAATTTGATTGATAAAGACATTGAAGTTTTATAGGGTCATCTATAATATTAAAAAATTGACAGATAAAAAATCAATAGAAAATTAAATTAGATATATTACTATCTTAAGTTGATATTCATATCATTTAATTACTAATTATATTTAACAAGGTTTTATAATAGTATAAACTACGATTATAATTATTATAAAGCTGATTAAGTTGGGTTTTTAATGATCAAATTCACTCTGAATTAAATAATCAACTTCATTAATAATATATTAATGAATGAGAAATTATAGAAGAATACATTATTGAAGCTACCTTACATGATAATAAAATAGTAAAAAATATTTCATATATGTGATACTTACTAGGCAACTTGAGAAGGCTGAAGAAGAAAATAATAAAAATTTTGTTCAAACTGAATCATTAATTATATTTATACATAGACTTTGAGTGTTGAAAAAGTACATATTAAGCTTGCTAATTATCAATATAAACTAGATATACTATAATCTGTAGTATTATAAGCATGATTAATTTGTCTAAGAATTTCCATGAATTTTTAATTTTTTAAAATAGATCGCAACTTAGATTCCGCTAAAGTTTTTTTTCATCAATAAGTTTCTCAACAATTATCAAAACTTTCCAAAACATCAATTTTGGTATTATTAATGAATTTTTGTATTTAAATAATTTATTTAGGTATCAACTATAAATCAAATCAAAAATTAATGGTCACATCAAGTATTTCAAATGAGAAAATAAATTAAACTATAGATATCATGAGCTTTTACCTTAAAATTATCCTCAATTTTACATTAATATTATTTATTATAGCAAACATAAGTTCAGTTTAAGTTTAAGCTAATTTTAAGTGAAAGTAATTTATAACGCAGGTTAGCTAAGTTTCACAATCTTAACAATTCATTAATTCATAAAATAGTGTAAGTTAATCAACTAATAATAAATTAAACTACAACAGAATTTGATTAAATTTCAATCCTTGTAATTGCTCTGAAACTCGTTTAAATTTCAGAGTTACTCTTTTTAAAATAGTCTTGATCTTTCTTCTAATTATAATATATTGCTTTTCTAGGCAATTTTGACCAATATATTGAACTTTTTAATGTCTTGTTTCTTAACATGAGCTTTGTAGCTTTGAGATTTTATTCTGCCTAATTCTTGGTCTATGATTTCTAAATTAGTATTTACTTTTTGTTTTCTTTAATTATCTTACCAGGTCTTTCTATGCTCACTAGAAATTTTTTACTATGGTTGATTCATCTAGATTTTTGTCATTGTTTTGAATATATACAAATTTAGCAATTATTGGTTTGAGTATTTCTTCTGATAATATCGATTTTCTGGATTTGTAAAGTCTAAATTGATATAAATTTGACTTAAACCTAGCATTAATATTACTTAAATTTTGACCATGATTATGACTAAATGTATCTCGTCCCCCTACTTTCATATGTAACTATCATTAAAAAAGATGATTTTAAATTATCTGGTAATTTAAATATTAGTCTTATTTGTTCCATGTGGTCAGTATTGACCGGCACTCTTCATTTAAAAAAAAATCTATTAGGACTAACAAGGCTGAAAAATTTCTTATTAGCACATTAGTTTCATTGAGGAAACCAATAGTTTTCAGCTGCATTCCAAAATGGTACTCTTTATACATAAATGAATTTGTTAATTGACTAATATTGTTTTCCAATATAGTCTCTCGTACTTGAGATAAATAACCATTATTAACTGAAGTTATCTTAGATCAAGAGATTTTATTAATCTTTTATGAATTAAACTGCTTATGCCTATGAGTACCCTTACTCTTGTGATAATTTATTATTATTGTATTGGACTAACATAATGTTAGTTTCCATTCTCTTAATTGCATCAACTTTCGTTGAACTCAACATGGGATGATTATTTTTTTTTATTAAGAACTCCGTGAACTTTAGTTCTATTAGATTATGACCAACTTTTTTGACGTATTTATTATCTGCGAAGATGTTTTCTGCGAGCTCGAACCTTCCAAAAAGATCTTAATGTAATATGTGTAATGACCAGTGCTTTCTAATTGTAGAAGATTGACTACGACGAATTGTTGGAAGGATGGTTAGTTTAGCTGACTTGCAGTATCAACTATTAGTCTTGTCTTAATCAGCATATTGAGGAATATTGAGTATAGCAAAGAAAATCTTGTTTAATTCCAATTTAGTAAGTAGGTTAGATAGATTTCGATTTTTACTTTAATAACTTTATTAAGCTTTTTTATTAAATGTGACAAAAATTAAACTTATCTTTAATATTTCATAGTATTATCAAATAAGTAGATGGATCTTAGTATTCTATGCATCTATCTCAAAATCCAGATCTTAAACTGAAAAATATCGAATGAATAGAATCAAGTCTTTAGTGTGATGAACTTTTTTTACGCTGAAAATTGTCGATGTCTATAATTATAAGTTTGCTCTAGATTATAGGCTACTTAAGAATAGACATGAAAATTATTCCTTTAGGTAGAGAATACCAAGAAATTACATCTTATGTTTAAAAAATCTTTATAAACTGAAAAACATTTACATGTATAATTTAATAGCAATAACATTTCCAGAGATTATAATTATAAACTGGATAACTTATGTTCAAGAGATTCAATCGTTTGATTAGATATATATATAATATTTTCTTCAATGGTTTATACCAATTACTCTGTGTAATCTGTTAATTAAGTCATAGTAGTTATAGTCATATCTTCAACTTTGTAATATATTTAAAATACTATTGTCAATATAATATAATTGATCTTGACACACAGTTGAGTTAATTGATAAATATTACACAAACTAGTAATTTATATTGATTATTATCATAAAAAAAAATATAAAAACCACATGAGTAAATTTTGAATTAATTTGAAATTTAAATTTTAATAAAAATATAACATTTTTAATTATAAAAACCTTGCTAACAGTTTGATAGGTTAATAAAATATTTGTATAAGTAAATATAACGCAAGGGGGAGAAATTATATAATTTCATTTATTCTAAATACACAGAGCAAAGGCAAAAAGAAATCTCAACATTTTGTTTAAGGAAAATCATCATGTAATTATTATTATTACATACATATCCAAATTAACAAATTAACAAACTACTTCCTATTAAATCATAATTATGCCTATCTTTTTTGTGTTGATTATTTACAAAATATATATTTAAAAGAAAGATTAAAACTATTCAGTTATATAATATTTAACTCATGTTTTAAAATATATCATGATAAGGCAGATTATCAATATCTCAAAATAATTCATTAAACAGAAAGAAATTGATTTAAATTTGAGCTATTGAAAGTGCAAACCTGAAACAGTTTAATCTCCAAACAATAAAATCATAATATCTTTAAAAAAAAATATTAAAATACATTTAAATCTCAATGACTAGCTATAACACTAATAGTGATTTACTATGGTAATAATGGCTATAATGACGATGATATTGAAGATGAGAAAATTAATAATTACTATAGTAGAAATTATAATTCCTTCAACATTCTAACCCGACCCAAGTGTCATTAGAGTGTGCAACTGAATCGCTAAGATATCAGGTTTTGAAGAGGACCTAAGAAACTTATTGCCCGATGAATCTTACTAACTATGAAGCTATAGGAGATGAGTAAAAGGAGAGGATTGGTCATAATGAAATGTCTTGAAAAATTCGTACTGTATACATGGACCATAGCCAATGAGTGCTCTGTGATGTCCAAGAACATATTTTTTTAATTTTCCTGCCTCAACTACATTGAGATTTCACGAAATGTTCTTATACAATGCGAACACCATTTTGACCATTTTAAATCAACAACTAATTTTAATCAATAATTACAATTTTAAATAAAGCTTTCTTGAATATAATTTTATTTAATAAACGATGTTACAATTAATTTTGTTAATAAGCATTATTACTTTTATAAAATAATATATTCCTTATCATAGGTACTAATAATATTACCTAAGATGATTATATCGTTTTAAGATACACAATTTTTTATAAACTTTGTAAATACGACTACTCAATAAACTATTTATATTTATTAAACTTTAAGGCTTTATTTCAAAAAGAATGAACTTGTAATATCTTTCTTTTTTATAAATTGAAACTTATGAGATAATACATTTTCAAGAAACTTCTTGAATTCATATATATCTCGAAAGAGAAACACAAAAGTTATTAATCCAGCTCTAAAGTTCATTTTCTGGTACTTGCATGGTTCAGACTCTTAATATAATAAGTTCTTAAATTTAAACTTAATGATCCTTTAAATATTTGCCCCATCACATATCGATGTAAATTTGATATATAGTAACTATGATTATTGTTGAGCAATAGTAATTAATCTGTAACAAGAAACTCTTCTAATTTATCTAATAGTTAAAATACAAATTGATGTTTAATTAACAACTTTTAATAAAAATCAATATTTTAGTAACCATTTCTTAACACTCAACCTGATTGGCATTTCTCCCAGTTGCTATGGATATGGGAAAGCTTCCTTCAATTTAATCGATAATCCTCCCAGTTCAAATTATAGACTAGGAAGAAAAAATATAGTGGGTACCTTAACAGACAACTATAAACCTAAACCCCAATACGTATGTACACATAGAATTTATTAGTTGATAAAAAGTCTTAAATATATCTATAAATAAGGAAATCTAAAAGGACAGAATTTAACTTAATTTGAGGGAGCCAATCTCGAGAATGCAAGTACGGTGAAATTGGGAAAAATTTCATAATTTTATTTCGATTCCATACTTACCAGTCTTATAGAGTTTGAGATGCTGATCAAGAATATATGGGGTTTGTACCTTGCTGACCGACTAGGGGCGAAGTTTAACCGTTCACAATATTTGTCTGGGGATGCGATTTTACCTCTACATTTGAATTAAGTTTGAATATAATTAATTAATAATTACTGCTTTAATAATTAAACTAATAATGGAAATCAAAAAAGATCAATTTGCGATGCCTATCGCACTTTCTTTATTAGCATTGCAACTCACACGCACACCACTAACTTTAGTGCGCCTTGTGTGCACTTTGAAGAGCAACTATAGTTCTACATTTCCGTGTCTTTAAATTTATGTAAATGCATTTTCTTCATAATTTTCGTGCTAAATTTAGCTATATTTATATTTACAGAATTTTGTCACTCATTATAGAGTGTGCATAAGCTATTTATACACTATAATTTAATCTACACTTTATTTAATTCACGCTATTTCTAAGTATTCTTAGTGTAAAGCATTTAAATACACTCTCTATAATTCACGCAAGTGAGAGGGGCGCCCTAAATTCACGCTTTTTATTACTATAATTAGCTAATTTAAACCTTTTATTTATAGAGATCTTTAATCTAATTTTGAGAGGAGACATTTTATTTATTTAGACAAAATTAATTTAATTTAATTAAGTAAAATAAGAGTTGCAATTTTTGCAAAAATAACCCTAAATTCAAACTATTTTCTGAGATAAATCATTTGCACAAGCAAATTTAAATAAACTTTATAATTTTTATAAGATATTGATTTATAAATAAAAGTGAAGGTTTATTTAAGGGTATAACTAATTATTAATTCTTAGATAACTAAATTAAAATACTTTTTAATTTTTAATCCATTGGATAAATTTTGATATATTTTCAATTTTATTTAATATTTATTGTTATATTTTTACAATAAAGGTAATTTATTTTTGCATTTTAATTTCAATTTAGGCTATTTATTTAATAGTAGTAGTAAAGTAGTAAGTAACTATTAGTAAATTAAAAAATCTAGAGATCAAAATTTAATTTCTAGACTTTAATAATATATAATACATTAATGATTATTGAGCGCCATTTCGTTACCAGTCTTGCGATTCTTGTTGATGAGTATTTTACTGTTGCCGCCAAAAACAAGCCACTTTAGGACCAACTTAGCAGAGTCAATATTCATCTTGGGGGGCTTTACCCAAGCTTTTAGCTCAACATTCTTAGGGCTGTGTTAATCATGATGACATCATTTGCACCATCTCCAATATCTTAAGTTCTTACTTTTCTTTTTTGTTTTTTAATTAGAAGGTCCACACTTCGGTTCCTGTAATTCCCATAGCAAAACCTTCATCAGCTTTCTTAAGATTAGAGTCTTTGAAGACTGCAACTTTGGAACCCAGCTTAGAGCTGCCACTCGTCGCCAAGCTTTCCCCTGCATGTCCCTCGCCTTCTCCAACTCTTGCAGTAGCACACCTAACGAGCTGTGGTTGCTGTTAGCCATACCCTTGCCGTTTGAATGCATTCTCCGCATCTTTCCTCGCTCAATAATAATTAATGTATTTATTTAATAATAATTAAAAATAAAAAAAATAAAAGATAAATATATTTAGAAATTATTAAGGAAATTAAAATTAATTTATTAGAAGTAGTTACTAGGACTGTCAGTCTAGTTCATATATAATAATAATAATAATAATTAGAATTAAGAGGCTCACTTCTCTGATAATTCATCTTAATCCTCTTTTCTCTGTCTTTTCTTTTAATTTCTAGTTTGCACAGTTGGTATGGTTTTCTTAGCTGAAGGTTCTCAGTAACTTGAAGATTTTTTCTGCAGAAGATTTGGAAATAGATCTTTTTCTCATTTTAATCACTTATTTTTTTTGCTGCTTCATTTAATTTTGAGTGTGAGAGCCCGGAATAATTATTGGTACTGTTGAATTTAAGATCTGAAAAAACAAATTTAGTGCTGTCAAGTTGTTGTTATGATAATGTTTATTAACAAAATAAAGCAAGTTCATCTCAAAATTCTTTAGCCTCTGAGTAGGATCTTTTCACATAAATTTAATGAAATATTTTTAAGAGGATTTTCACATCATCTCTTCCTTGATCTATGTTGTGTACAATTTAATAAAATGAATTAAATGAGCCAAAAAGTTCATTAATAAGAGTTCTTTGCTCTATTTATTCGATTTGTTGCTGTAAATCTGGAATTTAGTAACTAACATTATCTTAAATATTTAATATTTAGCCTTTCTGATTAAAATAGTACCAATAATTGTTGCATTTTTTTATAACTAAAAATTCTTCATTGTCTGAATACAGTCCAAGCAAGGATTAGAGTGATATTTTGTTATTTAAGTAATCAAGAAGCTTGCAATTTTATTTGTCTGCTGCCATAAATTAATGTTTAGTAAGAGTATCAAAGTTTTGAAGTTTGTAAGATCTGTAGTTTGAATCAAAACCCCAAAGCCCCTGAAGTTGTTTGATTGAGTTTTTTATTTGATAAAAGTAGACTATTAGCGGATACTTTATTAGGGTTTTTTTTGGGGTTAAATGTTTAAATATTAGTAATTTAAGTGAGTATAACAAGCGAGTTTTTAATATATTTCACACAAACATAAGCTTAGAGTCATGAGGCAGTTCTCTGAATTTTATCTTTCTGAGCAGCTGTTTGATTGTATCTATTGCAGCTTAATTATCTTAGCTTGGTTAAATTATGTCTTAGTATGCAAGCTCTCTTAGACCTCCAGAAACCTTATACTTATCTAGGTGTTGCTTGATTCTTTGCTTTGAATCTTTCTCACCCTTGCAGCTAAAGTAATTGTTTCTTGGAATGTCACTCTCTATAATTATTGCTGCTAGTGCCCAGATATCCCATGCAGCCTCTCCGTCTCTCCAATCTTCTATTACAAGTAAATAATCTGGAGTTTCTAATACATTTCCTAATGAAGAGGCCTACACTCTTTGTGCTCTATTAAAATAAATAATGAATACCCTCAGTGGTTGATAATCAATAATAATATTTTATGGTTTTAAGTCTCTATAAACGTAGCATAGCTTGTGAAGCTCTTCGATCCCTTCAATTATCTGCTATACTATCTAGCTAATTTATCTCTGATATCTATTGTCAGATAAGAATTCTCTGTAAGTCATTTCAAGTAAAGGAAGCCTGAAGGCTACATGATCTTTACCAAGTAAAATAGCATCAAGCTAGATGATATGCCTGCACTCATTTAACTTTGCCTTTTAAAGAGCATAATACTCATTAGCAAATTCCATTTAGAACTTGTCATCAGCAAGGAAATAATTGAAAGGATATATCTTGTAAGCATATTCAGTCAAAATAGTAATAAAATCTTGAATATAGAATTACTTAAATACAAAGAAATATATATTAAACTTGCTTGAATTTTTTTTAACATATTTTATTAGAAATATGTCTGATTTAGAATAAAATTATAAATTAATATTGTATAAATTATTAAAATTAATTTTTTTTTGCTACTTCAGCCAATTAGATATATTAATAATTTTAATTTATAATTCTAAATATATTTATTTATATCAGGAAATGAAAATGAAGTTTGTTTTTAATCAAAATGAAGTTTAATTTATTCATCATTGTATACATGAGTAATTTTTAAATAATTTACTTAAAAAAATAACAAATCTTTAAATATTAAAAATTTCAATGTGTAAAATAAATTATTTATCTTAAATATAAAACAGTGAAAAAATTAACTTTCATATTAACAAAAAAGTAATTTGATAAATATAAAGAATTTAAAATAAAAACAATTAAAATTATATTTATAAATTATTAATATAATAAAAATGGGCCGAAGTAGTAAAAATATAATATTTACCACTTGGGCCCATTTTAAATATAATTAAATGAAAATCAAGTAAATTTATAAAAAATAATTTTAATAATGTTTGAATAGTAATTTATTTATAATTTCTATGTATTTTAAGAATTTATATATTCATGATTTTATAATTATTTTGACTGATTAGTCATCAGTAATGTCTCTCTTCTCTATTTTATCTTCAAGAGTGAGGTAGCTTTCTAGGCAAGAATCGATGTCAATGATTTTTAGTAAAGGAATCTTCATTGACTCAATTTTAACCATGATTTTATTGATCTCAGAGACTGGAAAGTTCTTGACTGCTTTCTTCATTTTAACTTACTTCTACACTTCTACTCTAAGGGACTCCACTAGGTTTCTTGATCTTCTTTTTTAGAGGAATCTATTCCCTGTAGGTTCATGAATAAAGACAAAACTTTAATTATGCTTTTTCTTAAAGTGAACTTTGAGGTCTCTTGTATGTGAATATGGCTTCTCACAGAACTCACAGACATACTTCCCATCTTTTTTTATTTGCTTGAGATATAACCTTGGCATATCGTTGTGTATATCTCTCAAATGTCTCTTGTTAGTTGACATGTAAGGGAAAACTTTATTGCATTCTTTGCATTAATAGTCAACTTTGGCTGGTATTTATTAATGCTCTTTGAAGGGTTGTTAAAACTCCTCCTCAATTTGCACAGCTTCTTTGATAACCTCCTACTTAAATTATCTTTAAATCTCAAAGCTAGACTTTTCAAAGTTATCATAATTAGGCTCCCACTGAGTACAAAGGTCTCTGGTCTCTACTTTTTTGGTTGCTGGAATGATAACTTTTATTGGCTTAATCCAAGTAATGCAGTTCTTCTTAACAGGTTAGCGCTCATTTTAGTTTGCCGATATATTTAATTATAATAATGATAAAATCTACCTCGAGAATCTATAATAGTAGAGTATAAGACACTCTGGTAGATTCTTTGCTAAGAGGTAAGAAAATTAATTAACCATAAAAGACTGTAAGTTGACATATTTTATGAGTATTTTTTACATTTTAGTAAATTAAAATACTCCTAATGTAGTTTTGTTTCTCTAGGAGGTCCTCCAAATCAAGTAAGAACTTAATTTGGAGGTAAAGTTATTAAACATTTTTTTAATTTAATATGATCCTAATTAAGTGTTAACCTTAAAATTTAACTCCTAATAAAGTTTGAACTTAATTTGGAGGGCCTCCTAAAATAATTAAACATTATTTGGAGCAATAAAAATGGAAATCAATCTGTGAAACATGGAGCAAGTTTTTCAATTCTTCTCCGCATATCTTTTCAAGGTTGACCTTCAGTCGGTCCTCCCTATTTAGTAGTAAGATTTTAATAAACTTAGAATGGATATCCATAATTTTAAATATCTTTAACATTTCTAGAAAGAGGAAGCAAGATGGTCTATGAATGATGCAATGAAGAGAATTTAATCTCAAGATTTAATAGGAAAATTTCGAAGTAAAGAGGACCTATATAGATAATTGGTACAGCAAGGTAAGTTCTTAAGTAGGATTAATTAATCCATTATAGTTGGACTGTTCTTGCCAACCTAGGAAGGAGCAAAAATCTCATTCTTGAAAGCATTATTAAGTGAAGAGAAAAAAGCTTTTAAGTCTAATGAAATTATGATGATAGAGATACCTAACTACCCTGAAATATCAGTGACAAACCTATATGACGATGCTATGAGTGATCCGGACGTAGCTCTCTACCTTCCATCAAAGCTACAGCTCTCTAATAAGTTGCCAGAGAGAAACTTCTTCTTTGGTGTTCTTGCAACTCTGAAACCTGAGTACTTAAATGAAGTTATTTAAGAAGCTCACAAGAAACGATACAGCATCTCTCCTGAAGAAAAAGAGAAGCAAGGTATTAAAATAAGTGATACCTGGCTGTAGGAACTTCAAAAGCATCCTTTCATCTCAAGTAAGCTTAGTCTTCTAACTTTATAGAAAAACCTGGTACTGCTATATACTTGATGAAAGAGCGCAGCAAATTAAACAGAGAGAGAAAGTCTCAAGTAAAGCATGAATTGAGTAAGAGACTCTTCAAAGATTTCTAAAAGCCAGAGGAGATGAACATAGATGCAGGGGCCGGCACAAGAGAAGAAACATGGGACCAGGCAAGCCTTAAGATGAAGAAAAGAAAGAGAAGCCAAATCACTTTACGGGCAAATTTAATATGTGAACATATTCATTCGTTTAAATCTAATACTTATTTATAAACACAAAATCTCCCTTCTCTTGCGCACACTTTAGCTTTCTCATCGCTGACTCTCTTAGCAGCACTCTTAATAAAATCGACTGTATCTATCTTTAAATCATGCATCAGATGGTAGAGCAGCAATTTCTTATAATGACCTTTCAATAATCCCCAATATAATTCAATTCCATTGAACTAAGGGCTGTAAGGAACATTAAATACAGGTGTTATATTTAGCCTTTCATATTCCTTCCTTGAGTCTTTAGTTTTATGAACTGACAAGTTATCAACGAATAGAATAATCTCTTAGTCAGCGTACTTATCTCTGAGTTATTGCAAGAACTTAATATATTATTCAGTCTTTATAGAACGAGGGTGAATAACATAAGTCTCGAGGCCACTATCTTCACTTATTCCACCAAGAATAGCATGAGTTTACACCTTAACCTTTTAGTCATAAACTTCTATATTACTATACCTCTTGTACCAAGACCTTGATATAAAGGTATTGAATGTAAATACTGCTTCATCAGCGTGTATGAACTTTATATTATGCTCTTAAGACCTCTGCATTTAATCGAATATATAATTTAAATTAGTCTTATAAAATGGAACATTAAAGTCAATCACTCTCTTAATGCGATTGACTGTCTTGTAAGATATTCCGTTCTTTTTATATATGTTCGCTATAGATTAAGCAGAGATATGAAGCTCAGGAAATTGGCGATGAAACATCACAGCCCTCTAGGCCAGAGAGAAATGAGCCCATTATTTAAGAGTCTTATCATTAATAAGATAATCAATATGATGCTGCTAAAATTTTAGGGGTCTTTTAGGCTTAGAATTAAGCTGCTATCTCTTTAAATTCAATGCTAATAGACAGTGAGACCTCTCAGTTGCAGGAGATTTATGGAGTAGTTTTGCTATAGATGTATAATTTAGAATAAGTTTAATCTGATCACTATGATCATCACATCCATTGCGCAACTTAAACAATAAATTTTTATACTCACTGTCATAAACTGACTCCAAACCTCGCATATACTCACTTAAATTACTATTATTTAAACATTAAACCCCTGCATAAACCCTATTAAAACCCTAATTAAATTACTAATATTTAAACATTAATCCCCTACATAAACCTATTAAAACCCTAATAAAATATGCCTTAATAGTCTACTTTTATCAATCAAAAACTCAATCAAACTACTGAAGGGGTTTTGGGGTTTTGATTGCAGAAAGTTTGGCAAATGAAATTTATTATATCTATACTTAAGTCTTTGAAATCTAGATGTAAATTAAATTATTATTGTGATTATGAAAAGTTTAATTTTTATTTGGAATGATGAATAAAAATTGCTAACATTTATCTCGATCATTCCAATTATTCTTGCTATTAAAATTGTTACAGAATTATAAAAACAGTAATAAATAAACAATAACTTTGTATACAGTATTTTACTTGGAGTTTCAAGTTTTAAATAAAATAAAAACTATTCTCTTTTTAATATTTATTTGCTTTCCAAAAGTAGATATATTTGCTTTATAATATTAATGATTAAAGATTATTAACAACAAAAACTTCATAGAACTGTGACAGTTAATAAGAATAATTAAATGCTTATTGATAGGAAAAAAATAAACTAATCTAAGTGATTGCAATAATTATAAAGCATAAAGTGTATATATAATAGTATTAAGTGGTTCAACTGTATTTTCAGTAAAATATTCTCATTTATGATATAATAATAAATCATTTAAAAATGAAGAATGCTACTCATTAGTCATCAAAATTGCAAATGTCTCATAAAAAAACTTGAATATGATAAGTTTAAGCTCCAGATTAATATAATGATACTAACTGGTTTTTTATTCATATTCATAATCATTAAAACAATTAAAAATGAATGTATTATTACTGCTAACAATAAATGAATAAATAAAGTCAAATATAATAATTTGTCTAATTATTTTTGTATAATGAACCTTATTACTTATTTGTATAAAATTGATGTTTTATTTAAAATAAATAAAAAAGAATTAAATCTGATAGAAGTTGCTATTTTTTTCTGTTGTTATCCATTAATATTAAATAAATATTAATTGTTAGCATTTTTACAATAGTTTTAAGGAAAATGCTAAAATAATAGAACTGATACAAAGAATAATATATTAAATTATGGATTAGATTCCCTATCTTTCACTAGAATTTATTTACAAAAAAGTTTATAGCAAATTTATCAACAAATATCAAAGTTAGTCCAGTTATTAATTAATATTGAATTTGAAAACAGATTGCTACATATATTCTTAAATCTTTGCTAATATTGCCTAAAATTACTTTACATTAATCCTATCAAACATAAATCAGAAACTTTGAATATTCCTTATAAAATAATATTGTTGTTTTTATATAGTAATTACATAGCAAATTGTTATACAACATTAAAATTATGACTTTTTAAGCGATTTGAGTTGATATGGACTAAAACCTCGAGTAAATCAAATAGCAGGATAATATATTTCAAGATATTCGAGCTTAACTTTTAAAATAAAAGAAGTACAATTTTTTCTCGAAATAGATATGTGTTTTAATCGAGATGCCCCATCCCTCTAATAATATATTATTTAAAAAATAAAAAATTAATTTTTATATGATTTCGAATCATCAACAATTAAAATGATAAAAAAGATTTAAATCACAGAAAATGTTTCTAAGGAACATTTTAAACTATAGATGGATTTATAAATTTAGATCGACGGGTGTGATCATATTAAAAATATTTATAATTATTAATAATCTTACCATTAAATAAAAAAAAATGTTATGAAAAATGCGACAAATAACACAAAGATTGAAAAATTGATGAAAAATATTAATATTATAAAAGATGGGAAGAGGGTTAGAGGGTGTCTAGATTATAATTAAAATAAATATAAATTTTTGGAATAACTACTAAATTAATAATAAAAATTAAACTCAATGCATAAAGCATTAATAATGAATTCAATAAAAAATTTCAAAATATAATTTAGATTTGTTTTGTTTTTTTTTGCCTTTGGATTTGTTCATAAACTAATGAGATTTACAAACATAAAAAATAAATTTGTTAAATTTATCTTAAATTTAAAAATCTGTCTCTAACTTTTAATTTTTATTAAAAGCCAAAGATATCTTGAGCCTTAGACAACTCATCCAGATGTAGAAAGCTACAGATCATAGTCTTTTTAGCTCCTCTTTCAAATTTGATATCTTAAAACATAAGCAGATTAGTATTATTAGAGGTACGAGTGCAAACACTAAAGTGAAAAGTGCTTGGCACGGACTTTTTCAACAATCAAATGTATTTATAAAAGCTTCATTTCTACTTTAACTGCTCTCAAACGTATCTACTATTGTTCAGCGTCATCTTAATAGTCAGAATACTTTTTATAAGAATTGACGAGAAAAACTTGTCAAAATCTTGAAAAATGGCATAAAAGTCAAAAATTAATGAAAATTAAATTATTATAAAGATTTTTTTCAAGTCATATGTTAATATTCTCTTAATTCTAGCACCTATATATATAATCATATATCATTTTTAATTTACACTAACTCGTACTGATACCGTTTATACCAACAGTAAAATTTCATGATATCCTCATGTTGAACTATTATTGAGATTATCAAATTCCACCATATTCTCAACATTTTTTAGCTTATATATCCATTATTTTTTTTATCTAAAGTATTCAAATTGAAATAGAAAGATAATATAGAAGTACATTTAAAGTATAAATATTTAGATTTAAATATCTTATTAAGCTATTAAATTCTTATATTTTTAGCAAAATCTTTATATACAAATTATTTAAAGTATATGTTAATTCATAATTAACATTATATTAATACATTGAATTTCGTAATGAACTAAATTTAAATATATAAGTTTATATAATTTATCAATTGATACAATTAGATTTGCGTAGGAATTGATAATTTATATCAAGAATTAAATTTATTTTTGCCTATATAGAGTGTATAGATTTTATAATTCAATAATATTCTCATATTTGTTTTTTAATTACTCTTTATATTTCACTTTGATTAACATTTATATTTTTTATTTTACTCTTGATAATTTATTGAAATAATAATAATAACTAATAGTATTTTAAATATTTTAATAATATATTGCAACAAAATTAGACTTAGATTAGAAATCAATTGAATTCAATTCCAATTTCGAATTATCAATAAGTGTACCAAGCTTATTACACAACTAGGCTTATCTCACTTGACTATCTTCTAAATTAAAATTAGCTTACTCTTGGGTTATTCTTTTTGTCTGCTTTTTCATTCATTAGCAAATGTATAATAATATTATAAAACATTTCAGTAAACAGACTTAGCAATTAATATAAGAGACTTTTTCTATGGTTTTGTAGTTTAATTTATTATATTGTATTTAAGATTGGTAGCAGTGAGAATCATTCTCTGTGCAAATACTCATAAGTATGATCATAAACGGATTTTAAACATGATCGCAGTAGAAGTCTGTATTGATTAAAACGCTTAGAGTTAGAGGTAATGTCTAAATATTACTGCTGTTATATTAAACGATTATTTCTTCTTATATAATAAAGGAAAATATTGTGCTGTGTATTAATTCAAGAATAATAATTAATTACATAGAATTCAGTCCAGAGTTAAATTCATTTTAACATTTTATAAGAATAAACAATATATATATATATATTAATTAAAGTCTTTCGATATTTATTTAACTTAAAAACCTATTTTCTATCGATTTATCTTTTAATAAATCAAGTAAGGTACCTTCATAAATCTTCTTAAAGTGATTATTAAGATATATTGATATTACTAAATTAATTTTTTGAAGAAGATTATATATATATAATAAAAAAAATTATAATTATTTTAATGTTTATGAAGCATGATATAATAATATTATAATAAAAATAGAAATCTTAGAAATAATAAAGAGATTAAATCAATGATAGAATATAAGAGGAGATATTTATATTCAAAAATTGTTTTATTATAATCTATTCACAATTTTTGACAATCCTGCTCAATTTATTAATTAACTTTTGATATTATACTTCTATGTATAATTTTAATTGCCAAAATAACTACTATTTAAATGTCTTTTATAGACTAATTCAATTTGCTTTAAAAATACATACAGAATAATAATACGCTTCTGTTAAGAAACGATTGAGTATTTTGTTTTTAGTATTTCATCAATAAATATTTTATAAAAGTAGCAGACATTAACTTGATGTACTCAAGATTACTTTTATAAGCGTATTATGGGTATTTATAGTAACATTTTGTCCCCCATATTTTTTACAATTTTTATCGAAAACCAGCACGATAATAATAAACTCTTAAATATTTTAAAATTAAGAATTGTTATTAAAGTAAATAACCTAAATAATAAGTCGCATATATTTAGAGTCTAATATAGTAGAATCATTGTTAAATAATCATTATGAAAGTATCATTCATATTTTGAAATTTAAATAAATATCACTATGCTTCTTTAATTTGGAATATGTAATATAAATAAATCCAAACGTAACGAATAGTACTTATTTTAAATTATTCATGAATAATAACATTGTGAACTTAAAAAAAGGCATGGAAAGGAAGAATGAATTACTATGGCAATAAGCAAACGAGGACTTAGGCAATGGCTCAATATCCTTCATCAAACAGATAGACTAATGGGACGACATTGTTATGAGAGAAGACATGGGAACACAGAATGAAAATGAAACAAAGAGAGTAGTTTAGGAGATGATAGAAAATGAAGGTTTCCTTTTCAATGGAAAACTTAGAAAAACTGAGGAGAGATAAAAGAAAAAACAAGAGAAAGAGGAACAACCAGTTGCGCAAGAAGATGTCATCTGTTCCGACCTAGACCCGTACCACCGTACCCCGTAGCCCAGTACCCCCCGTATTACCCCTTAAAAGCCCCTATTTCATATGAAATTTTTAATCCGCTCAGTCTGAATCGATTTCCTTCTTGACATTTCGACATCATATAGTGATAATATTATTTATAAATTTCATAAATTAAAAGATAAATTGTGCTTTGCTTATTAACACATAATAACGTTTAAATTATATTTTTATAATTCATCAACGTCAGTCAACAGTTTTTGACTATGTTTACCTGTAGGAAAAAAATATTTTTGAGATGCTTATTAATAATCATAATTTTAACATTATAGTTATTTCTAAATTATTTTATTTATATAATCTAGAACCTTTAAATCATCTCAGTTCAGCTTATCTCTAGCAATTACTAAGATAAAAGTGAATTTCTTATATAAGTTTTTAGAATAAAAATTCTATTATTCAACTAAGATGTTACCATGTCTCATTTTTTATATACGTATTACATTTTTTTATATTATTTTTTTAGTATTTGAAGAATAAGTTTAAATTTAATTTCATGAAAGTAACGTTAAATTGTTATTTTAGAACAAATTGAATTTATTAAATAGATTTATTACTTTTTATTTACAATTTTACCAATTATTATTTACCTTTAAAAATTAAAATAATATATGACATTCCAAAAAGAAGAATTTAATAAAATTTCTTTAATTTATCTTTTTAATATTCAAAAAGAGATAAGTAATAATAATCTAGATCAACTTAGTAATCATTCATATTTTTATTTAGCATTTTTAAATGTATTATTTTGCTATGTAATTATTTTCTTACAGTATAATAAATAAAAACAATGAAAATGATAAAAAATCTAAATAAAAAAATAAAAATAAATTATATATAAATATATATATATATATATGTGTTAGAATTTCTATTCAAAAAACTTATTTTAAAAAAATTTCTTTTATCTTAGTAATTGTTTGAGATAAGCTGAATATAGATGATTTAAAGGTTATAGATTTTATAAATAAAATACATAAGAAATAACTATAATTTTAAAATTATGATTATTAATAAGCAACTCATATAAAATATTTTTTCCTACAGGAGTACATATTCAAAAACTGTTGAAAGATGTTGATGAATTATAAAAAATATAATTTATATGTAATTATGTATTAATAAGAAAAAAACAATTTATTTTTAAATTTATGAAACTTATATATAATATTATCATTATATGATGTCGAAATGTCAAGAAGTAAATCGATTCAGATTGAGCGGATTAAAAATTTCATATGAAATTGGGGATTTTAAGGGAGGCTACTGGGTTATGGGGTACGGGGGGAAGGGGGGTATTTTTTAGTAGAGGGGTACGGGTCTCTGGTACAACAGTTCATCGAAGATTAAAATGGGAAAGAATAGACAAAGGCATAGATTGAAAAATCATGAATGAGAATAGTGGGGAATCGCGAATATGATGAGTGTCTTAAAAATTTGATGATTCACTTACATTGATACTTTCTGGTAATTTTTGAGATTATTTTATTTATCTTTAACTTAATTGCTATTCATAATAGCAGCATTATTGTTCATATATAGAGCTCTACACATATATATTAATTGAGAACGTCTTTAAAATATTATTAATACGAAGTATGTTGCTCTAGTTTTTTATTTTATACCCATATTTAATTATATTAGCTGAGTATTACTTAGATTACTCGAACATTTCATCTTATTAATAACAATAAGTTAAATTTATATATTAAAATAATTTATTTGATACTCGATTTTAATTAATCCCAAAACCTCATTAACATCTCATCATCAAAGTTAAACGAGTTATATAGTATGAAGATATAATAAAATTAAATATTTACAACTTATCATGAAGTCTCAACCGTCAACCAGGTCTTCAACTGGTATGAGTTGCTTAATGTCTGAATCATGTAGATACTTATTATTCCCAATCTTAATAAATTTTATTTTAGGATCACGAGTTGTATTTTACTATTTTGTCTTGAATGCTAATGTTAGGATTTCAAATATTTGAGCTATTAATGTGCTGCTTTTGTAGTTACGGCATTATTTTTAGAAGTGATTGTTGCTATTATTATAAATTAATCTATTAATGTTTTTACTTAAGCGAATTTCTTTCCATATTTGTGACTCTAGCACTTACTGTTCTAATATTCTCATGAATTATATTCATGTTTTTGTAATATTTTCTTATCTTTCCTCTATGGTATCATTAAAAGTGTCAACAACACATCTTAGTTTTGTCTCAACACCCCTTACTATACTTTAAAGTCAATTAATTTATTCATTACTTTAATTAGTGACAGCTTATAACTATTCTTCCGTTATTTTTTACTCTGAAGCTGAATCCTAAATAATATTATGGATCTCAACGATCTGGCCATTAATCCTTTTAACGTTCCTCTCCAACGATTCTTGGGTCACGACACCCATAGTTGGGGCTACCTTTTTAATATCTTCAACCAGTACCGAGAAAGTTTGCTGAATATCCTCTCGCCCTTCTGCGATCTACCTTGAAATTTACTCGGAGTCAACTACATTGAACTAGGATTCCAACTTGGTCACTTTACCAATAGCTTCCTTAATTTGATCAGTTAATTTTATGAATAGTAGATTTTGAAGTACATATGGCATCTATTATAACAGATGTTAATTTATATCTTCCCGAGCTTTCGATGTAAGCTCTCCAAACTTCTTTTCTATTAAGTATTCAATTTAATTAAGTTCAGGAAATGTTGTATCACTCGGTATATGTGATAATTCTGATTCTGTGTTTTTTAAATCAGATTATAGAGACTGCATGTCCATTCCAATAGTATTGCATAAGTGTCCATTCTTTGACGGTTTTGGAGGACTTTAGCTTATCCTTGAAGTATCATCATTATTCTAACACCCCTTGACTGGGGTTGGCTTTGTAATTTTTTTGTGCAATTTGTCTTCTTTTTATTTGCTGGAAGAGAGGATTTGCTGTCTGACTTTCTTGAGTTGAGAGTAGCAACAAGCTAGTTTTTATGCATATTAATTGTATTTATCCCAAACTTCGTTTTTAGTTATATTTTAACATCCTTGTAGGTTAATTTTCCAAGCATGCCTTGCTTTTCTTTAAATAGTCCAGTATCTTCTGTTTGGACTCTTACTGCTTAAGTTCTTGGAGTTACACTTCATTGAAGAAGTCTGCAGTGTAGCCAGAGATCTCATCACATTAAACCTCAGACAAAGGAGATCCAAGATTTTATTTCTATTTAGCATTAGAAGTCTTACCCATTCCTTGAATTAAATTACTTAAATTTAAAACCCGCTTAAATAGTCTTTGATGTTGCTTTATTTAGCTCTTGCAGAATCAAAACTTTACGCAATATTCACTATTTTTAGCAACCTATATTAAAGAAACTTTTATAATTAATAATTTAAGACTGCTATTTTAAGTTTAAAATTTATTTTGTTAGTTTATTAATATAGTCAAGAATTTACAAAATTCTAACAAACTTTAACAAAGTATTCAAAACTCTAACAATTTTTATTATTTGACAAAAACTAAAATACAGCTAATAAAATTAACAAATATTCATATAAAATCTTTGAATTCTATAGAAATCTAGCCAACTTTATAACTTGGTTAGTTGAGGGAAACTTTATAACTTTCCCAATTTAATTACACACATATTTACAAATTGGTTGCTATAAAAAGACCATGAAAGATTTAAAATCACTGACTTTCCTGATTTATAACAGGCAACATAGTACAATTAAACACTAATTTTTTATTTCAATTTTTAAACTTGTTTTTCTCATAAACCCTTTCAGGGGGATTTTTTCACCACTACATGGTGAAATATTCCCCTTAAGTCAAAATTTTAATTAAAATGATTTACAAACTCGATTTTATTTAAAAGAGTCACCATCGAAAAGTTATTAAAAGTTACTTTATAAAATTAGTAATTTTAGCTATTAAATTAATAAATTTTAAATAGATAAACAATTAATTCCAACTTAGAAGCAATATAGCTCAAATCATAAAATCATTATTCTATTGAATAGGCTATTAATTCAAAAGGTTGCCTTCTTAATCAATGACTCCACCATCGTGGAGTTGCATGACTAATTACTTATAGTTTACAAGTTCCTCAATTTAGCCCCCTTAATCATTCATTTCATCGCTCACTCGTTAGTTTTTTTCCATAAATTTATGTTTTGACTTAGAGCCAGCATGTTGACCTGACTTTTATTCTTCCTAATCAACTTGCCTGGATTTTTTTTTGTACTTTGTTTTAACAAGAATGCTGACCTACCCTTATTAACTAAAGGGGTGTTATGATTTATATTTTACTTACCGCTGTAACTTATAGAATTGTTGAGGGCATCTAAGAACTAGAGCTTCATGTATACAATGTTATTCTGTGAGTTATCAAGCCTAGTTCTTCTTTATTCATTAGCACTTTAAATCATCTGATTGATTCCACCTGTGTCTAAAGTCAGTAGAATATCAGTGATTCATTTCTTGTCTAAATGAAGCCAGTCCATTTAATCGAGTAAGTAATTCAAAATTGAAGGTTTAACCTCAGCATACTATAAAAAATCGTCTGCAGTAAGTCCCTCAATCGGAAGAATTGCTGAAAGTATCACATCACTTCTTTTCAAAAACTATAACAAAGTCAAACAAAGTATAGTACCTGTAAGAATGCTTCGGAAAAAGTATATATTTGAGCAATTGAGTTTGGGAAGGTATGCCCCATACTCTTAAGTCAGGAAATAGTAGAGTTCTTTTTTTTATCCTATTTTCGATTAACCTCACTCACATGAACCCCTTGTAAATTGTTATTTATGCTGTCTAATTGAATATCGATACTTTTAATATTAATAAATATAAAAAGAATAATTGTGAAATTTAATTATTCGTTAGACTTTGTTATAGTTTTAATTTAATATAAAACTGCAATTACTATAATCATACAATTATTATTCTATATAGTATGAACTATAAAATAAACTTAATAAGAATCAAAATAAACTATGAAGGGGAAAAATTTAAAATATTTAAAATAATCTTATTAGATAATTTTTGCATTAAAGACGCTGGTAGTGATCATCAGCAGATGAGGACGATGAACTTTCATAATAGAATATTGTAAATAATAATAGTTCATTAGATGAATTATTAAGCGAGTATAATTAAAATGTGGAGACAGTTAAAATTAAATTAAAAAAGAGATCAAATAAAATTATGATCATCTCAATACACAAGAGTTAAGATCCAACAGTCACTAGTTTTAATTATGTTTGAATAGATCCTTATTTAAATTTAATTAACTAATCAACTAACTAAAAATGGAATTATTGTTTTTTACCACCTTTTCTAATTTTTTGTTCATCGATAAAGTAGATGCTGTAGCTGATCTTCAAGTTATTTTCATAATTTTCATAGATATCTTCAGGATATCTTCCTCAAAAAAATTTAAAGTGTGGAGAGTGTGGGGAGTGTGGAGTCCAACATCAACAAAAACAGCAGTAATAGCACTAATTATCTCAAAATCAAACATTATTATGAGTCTAGGATTTTTTCAAAAACATCTTGCTTTTCTAAAATTCATAAATGTAATACCAACTATTGAAGATGATGATGAAGATGAAGATGATGTTGATGACAACTAAGAAAAAATCAGTGATGTAAATTTTTGAAATTATCTAGAATTTCAATTAGACTCATAATAATGTTTGATTTTGAGATAATTAGTGCTATTACTGCTGTTTTTGTTGATGTTGGACTCCACACTCCCCACACTCTCCACACTTTAAATTTTTTTGAGGAAGATATCCTGAAGATATCTATGAAAATTATGAAAATAACTTGAAGATCAGCTACAGCATCTACTTTATCGATGAACAAAAAATTAGAAAAGGTGGTAAAAAACAATAATTCCATTTTTAGTTAGTTGATTAGTTAATTAAATTTAAATAAGGATCTATTCAAACATAATTAAAACTAGTGACTGTTGGATCTTAACTCTTGTGTATTGAGATGATCATAATTTTATTTGATCTCTTTTTTAATTTAATTTTAACTGTCTCCACATTTTAATTATACTCGCTTAATAGTCTACTGCAAAATATCTTGCTTGATTGTACCTGGTGACCTTCAATTTGATGATTATAAGTTGATTTCTCTAACAAATTCTTACATATAGAATTTAGAATCAAAAGTATTAAAATAAATCGAAAACAAATTATATAATACCTTTATCATCGATCCTAAAAGACTTGTGGGGAATAATTAACTTAGTGCCTTAAGTGATGAGCAAATTAATACACCCATATTAATAGTTGATAAACTTACCTCAAATAGATTGGTTACTGGCAAATCAAAAAATTCTAACTAATAAGAAAAAGTTTCAAAATAAAGTCCAATTATAAACTTAGATTGGGACATCAAATATCAAGGGGTTGAAAATATTTTGTAAGGAAATTAATTACAGAGATACATGTCAAACAGAAAGTTATTAATTAATAATTATAATTATAATTAGATAAAAACATGACTAAAATTGCCAATATAATCTCAGAAAATATAAAAAAATTAGTAATATATTTAAGATTTTAAACCACAACACCTAACCAAGACTCAATGATATATATGACTTATAAATAAATCTCTTAAATTATAAAAAAATCTCAAAACATTGTGTGAAAGATCTGCCTGGAAGCCATCACAAAAAATAAAGTAAATAAAACATATAAATAAACCATAGAATAGCAACTAACTAATGAATAGATGAATTATTTGACTCAATAATAATAACTACAACATTTTCAGCATTTGTCATTGAAAGATAGAATTTACAAATTCAAAACAAAATATCCAAAAATAAATTTAAGCTACTAGACAGCAAGGCGCATTTTTAAAAAATAAGGAATAAAATATAAACAAGTTTGAAAAACTTATCATATTACTCATTCTAAGTAATAATAAATAGATAGCTAAAGATTCAACTAATTCAAGAAGTTATTGGAGATACGAGAATAGGGATTTAAAATTATTTATGTTGATGAAGTGATTTTTAAGTCACATTCTTAAAGATATCAAGCATGGTCTTAAAAATACAAAAATGTTTAGATAGAGTAATCCGGAATCTCAATTAACACTTTGGCAGCTGTAGTATTTATAAGTGAATAAGAAGGTCTGGAGCACTTTTAACTATAATAGAAGTCAATAAAAAAGTATCAATTTTTACAATCACTCAAAGACTTAGAACAAATAAATAAATAATAAAAAATATATTTATTTATGGATAACCTTAAAATGCACAAGTCAAAAGAAGTAAAATCCTTAATGTAATAATTTGGTTGGGAAATAGTATATAATGCCCCATATTCATCATAATATCATAGTATAGAAGGGGCTTTTTCAATTATAAAAAGAATTTACAGATAAAAATTACAATATCAGAACTTTAGAATAAACAATAAAAAACATAACATTATTGTTGAAGACTCAATACTTTCAATTAAGAAATAACAAATTATTAATTTAATTAAGAGGCAATATAAACAGATGCAAAATTATATTGATGAGTACTTTTATGTATGAAATTATTAACTTTAATTAATTTAAGGAAATAATCACTTTTGTTCATAAATTAAACTTAAATTTTTTATTATCGTCCATTTATTATTACTCAGACATCTATGTTGGCTATATTGCCATTTTTTCTTCTTCTTGATCTTTATAATTTTATTATAATTCAAAAACTTTTCTTTTTTTAGTTGATTATCTTCTTGCTTTTGATTATACTTTTAATAATCCTAATGCTTTGCCCTTGGACCCTAAAATAATTAAATATATATTATATTATATAATTACTTGAAAAGAATGGTTCTTCCTGAATCGCTTAGAAAAGATCATTCCTAATTGCTATTGCTTATTATTAATTATAATTAACCTCTTCAAGATTCCTGAGCCGATTTTGACTTTTAACTAATTGTTATAAGTAATCAGGAGCTAAAGTTCCTACAACTTTAAAGAAAAAGTCTCTCTCTGGCAAAACCTTTGAGTCAGTATAATAATTTAGATGCCTTATTATATTCGCATCATTCTTGATTTAATTTAATATATTTTCAATTTTGAATTCAGGGTAATGGGGGACTTCGATTATTACCAAATCTTTTTGTTTAATCAGAAACTTAGCTCCTTATAGAAAATCTTTTATAAATCTCATCGATGTGTTCTTATACCCAGGAAGACAATATCCCTCTATTATTGAATTAATATTAGAATTCTTACAATGATATTTAAGAAATCAGTACCAATCATCTTTTGAAGAAAGTTTTCCTTCAAACAATCTTGCATCTACATATTGTTGATTTCTGGCTTGTTCCTATTAAAACATCTTAAATCAATAATGATTAATATAAAGTTCTTATACTTTTAATTATATCTTTGAGTAATTAACTACAAATACTGTTTGATCACATTTTAAGTGTTTTAATGGACAATAATAAAGTTTAATAAAATTCAGGATTACAAAATCTAAAATCAGGATTCAAGTTTTATCCAAATAAAATGGGTTGTAATTTAGTATGGAAATTTCAATAAATTATAATAATTTTTAAATAATTAAAATTGGTACTTACAAATGCACCACCCAGTTTGAATCAGATTATTTAAAATATAATAATTATAATTTTAAGAATATTACACTATGATTTCAATTATACTTGTTGAAGTTTGAATCTTTAATATTTAGAATTATTGATAATATTTTACATAGATAAAGAAACTGCTTGATAATTGTTATATAAAACTCAAAATTATAAATAAAATTATGATCAAGCTTCAACCTTTTGAAACGTTGAAGCGAGCTTCAACCTTTTAAAAGGTTGAAGCTTAAGGATTTAATATTAAAAATTAAATATTAATTTGTTGTTTATTTATTTATGATCAATAATACAATAATAACTTTAACTTATAATACAAATATAAGCCTTTCGCAAACAACTAATGGTAAAGCATACTCCTTAATATGAGAGAATAATACAGAAAAAAAAGAAAAAAAACTGCTTGGAAGGTGTTGATGAGTTACAATTTACTGAGGATAAATTCTTAAAATGGTGCAAATAAAATAATTATGATCCAGCTTAAAAATCAAGACCCAAGTTCCTAATTTAATGTGATATTTGCTAGAAAATATTTAATGAAAAAACTTTTTATTAAGATCAACAAAGACACCTACTTAAGAAAAAAGTTTAATAATAATTCAAAAAAACAAACAATTAATATATCTGTGAAGTTGAATATTGTAACTTTTAACCATAACCTCAAAGATAACTGCTAGTTGATCACTTATTTAAGCATAATTAATAACAATTACAATCAATAAATATAGACCCATCAGTAAGATTTTAATTAATTAAAATATAATTATAGATAATTTTTAAGGGCGAAATGTTGCAAGTCTACTTGGAACAGCAATCTCTACAGCAGAAAAAATAAAAAAATAATATTTTTAAATAATTCTAAAAATAACTTATTGAACAAGAAGTTTTAGGTGTATTTGATGAAAATGAAATTCAAATAGATACAACAATTTTAAAACTCTAAGAAGAATACGACGAAGATTATTAAAGCCAAATGAATAATGATGAATAATTATAAATTATGACCAAGAATATGTACCCAGAACTAGAAGCTTTTATAAAAACAGCTCTACAAAAAAATATACTAATAGAATAATCATCAAAAGACGATCTCTACTATTAATCAATAAAAATAACTCAAGAAGAATATAAAATTGATTAATTTATTAACAATAAACGATTGTTAGAACAAGTTTGGAATAAGTTCAAATATCTCAACTACTTTAAAGAATTAAATTTGGATTAATAAAATTAAATAGTAGCAATAAAGATAAATGAGGATTCATTGACTTTAATGAGCAGAGCATTTAATTGCAACTTAAGATACTTATTAAATAATAGACATAACGAACATTAACTTAAACTTGCAATGCTTGGATTAATTTAAGGTGTAAAATAACTACATGAATTGAAGATTGTTCATCGTGATATAAAACCTGAAAATATCTTAATTTCTACTGAACCAAACTTTTAAGTATTTATAGGCAATTATAATTATTGCATTAGGTCCAAAGATGTTTCAGGCTCAAGACCCAACACTAAAAATCCATATATAAACACAAAACTTGGTATTAATGAGAATTCAAAATTTTGGGACATCTACTCTTTAAGCTTAATATTATTTGAATGCTTAGTTGGAAGAGATAGGTTCTTAGCTTTAAATCACAGAGGTCCAGATTTTACAGAATAATTTTTAAAATTGATGGCAGATGATGACATAGATATTCAATTCAATGAAATGATGTGCAGAGTTTTAGTAGATTATGATAAGACTGTAACAGTAAATGAATTGTATTAAGTATTTTATGAGTTAATCACTTGATAATAATAAATTAATTTAATTAGAAATTTAACTAGAATGGCTATTTATAAATATGTAATTTTTAACCCCCTTTTTTTTATTACTAGAGTTGTTAACATTTCATTACACAATGCAAAGCTTATCAATGTGCTTCTTGTCTTTAAAAGTTTATCAGAATTGTATATCATAAACATGGTGCTCAAAAAAAACAATTAATAAAGAGATTTAAGATTAATATCTTCAATGTTAAGTCAGCTAATGGAAGTAGTAAAGACAAAACCATATAAAAATGAAAAAATTTGAACATCAGAAAAGATATTAAATTAAACTAATAGAGAATGCTGTTCGTTGCATGTCTCAAAGTTCTCAATAAATAATATCAGCAAAATAAATTCATAATTATTTAATAGTAAAATTAAACCTTTAAGTACCACTATAAAGAATTAGAACGATAGCAATGAAAAATATTGGATTTACATATAAGAAAGTATATCGTATTGATAAAAGATCAAACAGTATAGAATGTTTGAAATAGAGGCAAATTGTAGTTAAAAAATATATAAATTATTTGATTAAAACTAGCTAATAATAAATATTGGTGAGAGTAGCATGTAAAGTTAAAGCTATTTGAGGAGAGCATGGAGTAAGAAGAGTACTATAAATTACAATGACTAGCTAATTAGATATTATGGAGTTAAAATGATTGCTACTGGGTTTAGTGATGGAAGGATTTTGTATACATTGAGTATTGGGAAAAACAATTCAACAACGTTCATGTATTTCATACTCTTAATCATTGACTACTTAGACTAAAACTCTGATGAATGGAGGATAAATACTGTATTTTTACTCGATAATGCAACATATCATAAAAGTGTTGTGACATTGCAAAAGCTAAGACTCTACTAAATATCTGTTTTATATTAGGGCCCTATCAATTCACAATGGCCCTCATTGAGAAACCTTTTGCAGTTATTAAGAAAGATTAAAAACCTATTACCTAATCTTAAAATAAGGAAGAATTTATGAAGACATTATAAAATAATATCCAAAGCAGAGACTTTTCTTGGATGACAAATTGCTATAATAGTTGCCTCAAATATGCCAAATAGGCAATTTTGCAATAAAAAATTTGAAAGCTAATTTAGGAAATATACAAGCATCCTTCAATCAAAAGAATGAAATTAAATTTAAATATGAATATACACGAGAGTAATAAAGTTTATAAATTTAGAGATTGAAATAGTTAAAATTTAAATAGAACTTAAACTCTATTAAACAATACATTAATTTTTATTATAATTTATTAAAAATAATACTATAAGTTTTATTTTTTAATGTTAAAGTATTTTAATTAAATAAATTATCAATATAAGTTTTTTATCATCATTTCCTTATCTTTATCAACTTCATTGCCAACATGCACAGTAAATGCCTTATTAGTATATGGCCTTGTAAATATTTCTAGTCTATACTATCCAGGAAAAAGATTGTCTATGATATCCCAAAACTCTTGTGGCATTTAGGAATGTGCAATTCCATCAGCCCGAATTATTTCAGGAATTTAATTTATTTTTTCATAATCAACCCTACCTTTGACACCAATGAGACATTACTCTTTTCGGTATTCAATTTTTTTGCTGTTAATAACGTTTCCTTTTGATGTGAGCTTAACCCAAACCAGAGTCTTTATTATAACATAGCCATTATTTCTTAGGTGATTAGCTCCTTCTATCTAAGTATTACAAAGTGTCCAATAGAAGATGACTCCTTCCTGCTACATCAATGAAAGAGGTATCTATCTCAATCTATGGTTTGGTAAATATTAGTAAGGCTATGATTTCTGGCCCTTCCATGGATTATCTTCAACAACAACTGATAAAAGAGAACCAGTTAATCTTAGCATGATCTAGTGCAAATTAAATCAAAAGTCATCATTTCTTACATCAACTCGTAATTTTATTGAATATCCTTAAGTCATGCTCTACTAAAATTTGTCCTCCCATGCTTTGCAAATATGACCTCCTTTTACTTCGAATATATGTTTTGGAAATTATAGCTCATTTAATTTTGGGTCATTGTCATACTTTAAAATATTCATTTGGTAGTAGATGCAAGTCTCAAGTATTTTTTGTTTGCTTAAATACTACTTCCCAGGAATTAAAGTTTAATCGATAAATTTACACTGAGAAGCCATATTTCTCTGGCAATGATCTGACTTAACTTCAAATGTGCTAACATCCTATGCATTCTAGCTTTCACAGGAGTTCTTCAGCTCTTTGAATTCGATGTAGCTTTTTGCATAAGTTAGGTTTACTCCAGTGATTTGCTCTTGACTTATAGTTTTTGAATTTTTTATTGCAGTAATTGCAGTTGAAACTTTCTTTGATCGGATTTTTTTTACTGGACCATTTAGTTGTAATTGTTCACCCAGTCCCCCCCCCACCCCCCCCACCCCAAACGAGCCCCCCCCCCACCTCCATATAAATAATTTTTTTCAGTGTAATTTTTCTTGCCATGCGGGCGGCTATTACATATTATGATTTATTTTTATAAGATTCACTACATCCGTCATCAATTTTGTGTACATGCTCCCATAGGAAAATATTTAAAACTCCAAACAAATGTTATTTTTATATATAAAATTAATTATTTTTATATAAGAAATTTTTTTTGTAAATTTCATATTATTGTACTTTTAATAAGTTAATCATAAAATTAAAAATAAATATACATTCCAGTTAAATATTGAATTTTATGATTAACTTATTAAAAGTACAATAATATGAAATTTACAAAAAAAATTTCTTATATAAAAATAATTAATTTTATATATAAAAATAACATTTGTTTGGAGTTTTAAATATTTTCCTATGGGAGCATGTACACAAAAATGATGACGGATGTAGTGAATCTTATAAAAATAAATCATAATATGTAATAGCCGCCCGCAGGGCAAGAAAAATTACACTGAAAAAAATTATTTATATGGAGGTGGGGGGGCTCGGTTTTGGGGGTGGGGTGAAGGAGGGGTGGGGGGGTCCGGTGAACAGATAATAATTCAAAGTTACTGAAATAACATCTGATACTGTTTGCTATTTTCCATTAAAGTTTATTGAGATTTGTGTTTATTATTATTGTAAAATTGGATGATTCTTTGTAGTTATTTAATGTTTCTGAATATTCAGACTTTGAACATTTGTTTTTGTGATAAAATAAGAAATAGTAAAAGAAACTTAATTCATCAAGCTTAGTTAAGTTGAAAAAAACGAGGGGATTTTTCATCACTACATGGTGAAATTTTCCCCATGAATGAATATTCAAGTTTTTACCCTTTGTTATTTATCAACTCTGACTTACAATCAATGTTATGAAGTTTATCTGAATTAAATGTAAAAATAATGATAAATACAAGATAATAATGGCTGCTATTAAACAATCTTATAAAACGGACTATTTCTATTTTTTATACATAAAAGAGTTATTTGGAATTTTTGGCAGCATGCTATTAAAAGTGATATAATTTATATTGAATTTTAAAATCCTTATTGAATTACATAAAAGTATTAATATAAACCATTTTGTTTAATATTAAAATAATCAGAAACAAACATTATAATCTGTGAATAAATTGAGAAGATAATTATTAAAGGTAGGAATTAAGTGTAAATCTTATATTTAAATTGGTGCATATTTTTAGTAGTTAATTGCTCTCTAGTCTTTCTTTTTATTTTTTCTTAATTAATTAATGAAAGGCATCTTATTTTCCTTTCTCGACTTGATATCTTTCATTCCTTCCAGTGATTAACTTCTTGTCACGGGAACTCATATTACTAAATCTGGGCTTTTAATCCTCATCAACTTTAATTGTAACTCGACTTCTATATAAAATCATGGCTGTTATTGTAGAATTATACATCTCCTTCATGGAAATCTTTACGACTCTCACAGATCTGTCTATAATTACTCAAGCTATTTTTTGCTCGAAAAATGTACAACTCTCTCTGTGTCATCGTTCAAGACTTGTTCACCCAAGTGTCAATCAGTAATAAGTTCAACATTTTTTGTACAGTTTGTAGTCAATTGTAATATTGAGTATGTTTATTTAGTTTTCTTACTTTCTAACTAAGTTTCCTATATCAAAATCCTAGATTATCAAACCTCTTTCTCATTTAAAGGTTCTCTAAGTTTTAAATTAGTTTGTATCTTTGCTGGTTTAGCCAATAATTTTTGAATATTCAAATATAAAATTGATTAATCATAAGAATTTTTAGTGTTCAGTAGTCTTCTAGATCAACGTTTTTTTTGACTCTCAATAACGTAAGTTTTATCAGACATGTAATTCTGACTCGAATGATAAAGCGATAAATTGGTTGAATGATTCCATATTTCTGTAAAGAATATAAAATATGCAATATGATTTTTTGAATTGTTGACTTCTGTTCTTCTGAGTTTAGGGATATTCTAATTAGTATAGTGTTCATTCAATTTTTAATAATGGAAAAATAGCAAAATGAAATTGTAAAGTCTGTAATATCTCAAATTTTTAAAGATACTAAGTTTCAAATTGATAGATTAAACATGTCTTTCAATACCAAAATGCAAAAGTTTAATTAATTAAGTATTTGATATGTATTTATGATTCATCAAAAAGTAAATGAAATAGTTATCATTAGAAATTTGAATTAATTTTTTATCTCTTCATTAAATCAAGGCAATGAGCAATCTAAGATATTCAAAAATTTTTATTTCAAAGTTTCCATCTTTTATTCCCCCCAAAATCTTTGTTAGGTTTTAATAGCTATTCTCTTTAAAAAGAACAATGTCAGTTAACTATTAATTTGCATCTGTTTGTTATAACAGAAAAACATCTGATCCTATTCATTATAATTTTGAAAAACTTTATCTACACCATGATATTTATTTCGTTCCAAATGGATATAACTAAACACTATTGTAGGAATACATTTGATATGGAAAATGAATTTTTAATTAATAAATTCAAATATCAAAATCATGGCAGTTAACTTTATCGAAACCTAGACAATATGGTACTTTTTCGATAGAGATTTCAAAATTAGCTGAACTTTACTACAGGCGGTACCCCTCTATCGCATCTCTAGAGCGAGATAAATTCATTTTAATTTTGGGTAATTTGTTTATTTGATTTAATGCAAAAATTATAATGAAATTGTATCGCTCCAGAGATGCGATAGAGGCTTACCGCCAATAGTAAAGTCCAGCTAATTTGAATTCTCTATCGAACAAGTACCATATTGTCAGGGTTTCAAAGAAGTTAACTGCCACGAATTTAATGATTTAATTTATTAATTATAATTATTTTTCCCAAATCAAATATATTCCTACAATATCAATGATTGAAAATCTTACTTGAAAGCAATAAGTGTCGCATCAATTTAATTAAATGCAATAAAAACGCTATAATAACAGGCTAGATTTCTAAAATCTCTTGAATTTATTCACAACAATGCTATTCACAGCAAATCTCCTTTTAATAACAAATGATTAAATATCTTATCATCAATATTAATGGAAGAAATATATGACAAAAAATTGAGGACATGATTTATCTTATGAATAAAAATATGATAATTCGCTCTTGTTTGCTTAAAAAAGCGTTCATAGTCGGATTATATAACTGCGGATAGCAAGACAGATTATATTTAATCAAATAATTTTATCTGATTAATTATTTACTTGTAATTTCTTGAGATCTATGTAAATTATTATTATTAATTACATCTTTGTTTATCTGTGCTAATTAAAAATATATGCATATTAAAAACTCTTATATTTAGTAATTTATAAAGTAAAATCACAAATTTCATGCTTATTTTGTGGTTTTTAAGAATTTATATGAAGTTAATCACTTAAATTATTTGAAATTTTATTTTCTGATTCAAGCTCGGCTATTTAATTTCAAATCATGAATTCATAGATATAAACATAATCTCCTAACTATTATTACATGAAAATTAAATTTCCTAAGCCTAATTTTAAATTAATACTAAAAAATAATTTAAATTAGCAATTTTTATGGAACTCTCTCATCATATACTTCAAAATAATGGTAATCCTCTAATTTGCTATAATAGATTCTCAACTCACAATTGAATAAACAAAAGGAAAATTATAAAACAAGATATTTAAAGATATTTTCGAATCTTCTCTTTATTTAAATTTAACCAAATTATTAATTTAATTGTATAAAAGCAGAAAAAGAGCATTTTTTCTAGTAGATAATTATGAGAACGCAATCCATTTAATGCACTATTTAACAAATAAGCAGGATAAATTGTAAACGTTAAACGAATATAATATACTTTCTCTGTCTACTAAATATTTTAGTCTACTGCGAAAAGATGATTGATGAAAATGCTTCACCCCTTGATAATCCTTGGTTATAGGTAATTTGATGAGGAATTTGTTCACTTGTGAGTGAAGTAACTGATTAAGTGCTTAAAATTGTTTATCTCTAATTAAATATATATATATATATATATATATATATATATAAAAGTGTAGTCAAATATCTGAAAATATTTAAAACACAACAGTTAAGAATCTAATTAATTTAACTTAAAAGTACATGATAAAAAACTATATATTATCTAAAATAATGAATGCTTTATGGATATTTATGTCTAAAAGTTAAATGATTAATATGCAAAATTATTAAATATTTTGTCCAATTATTTTAGGATTATGTCAAATCCTTAATTTGTAATATTCATAAATTACGAATATAAAGCATTTAAATAGAAAGAGAAAAGTTATTCTGAAAATAATGAGGTGAATTAATTAATTTATTATTTTTTTAAAATACAAATTAATCTAGTATTAATATTATTTATTAAAAAAAAATACTTAAGAAGAATAAGGTATAACTTTAATATAATATATAGGTATTAGTGTTTACAAAGACAAAAATGGTATCATTATCAAGCGTTTTATTTCTCCTTTTTATATACTACTATCTTTGCATTATTCTCTTTTTGTTCCCTTTTAAGTCCTCTGGTCTTTCTAATCTCCTCTCTGTCGCTTTCTAAGAACTTTAAAAACCTATCGATTAAAAATAATTATTATTACATATGTTTTGAAACTTACAAATTTTGTTGAGTGATCACCACCAATCGAAGCATTTAAAATAATTTATGGTTGTTTTGTTATTTATATTTTCGACTGAACTATAAAGTTGCGAATAAGTTTGTAACTGGAATATATATATATATTGAAACATTGGTAGTTGAGTATTTACCGACTTGAATTGTTGAATTTATTGTGGTTTAACTTGAGTCCATGAGTTGCTTAAGTTTGAAGTATCTGGAGTTGAAGTTGTTATGACTGCTGCCTGCTTAAACTCCATTATCATTATGTTTTGAATAATAATTAAAAGGCAGTTAATGATTCAAATTAATTTAGTTTGTACATTTAAAAGATATTATCTTTCTCTTATATAATTCAGTCTCACGCTTTAATATTTATCATTAGACTTGGCAACTATCAAGATAATTTACTTCAATATCTGGTTTTATTCATCATAATTTTTAGTATCCTTTTCGCCTTCTCTTTTCTTTTTCCATATTAATCTTCTTTTTTACTTAATTATTTCGTGTAGTTAGTTAGTTGAGATTTAATGCAGTTTTATTAGTGTAAATAAACCTTCAACTTGATTGTTTTATTAGCTGTTACGACAGCTGACGTTTGAATCCTTTTCATTTCAAGAGGCAGTGAATATGCAAGATTATTGTAATTTTATTAATTTTTTGCAGTATTAATTTCATTTTGATTAAAAATCCCAATGCCTTGCTTGTTTGATTGAGTGATATGTCTTAACTAATAGTATTTTTAGTTTATATATTTAAATTAATATTAAATATATAATAAGATAAGCATATTTAAATTTAATACTGTCAAGTGATTGTTTATTGCTGGTAGAGATTATTATTTTTGCTATTAATTCCTATTTACAGCATAAATATCAGCCAAGGCTATGATACCATCCAAATTTACTTGATTAATCATCTCTAAAGGCATATAAAATTATTGTATAGTTCACTTGATTTCTATGTAATTTTAGAGTTTGAGACACAAATGTAGCAGGTAAATGCTGGAATTGGTTCATCTTGCTTTCAAATTGAATTTGATGTATTTGATTCAGTTAGTCTGACACTACATATCTTCATTTGCTTAATTTGGCCATAATGCATATTTATGTTTTATGATTTGTTAAATCAATCATTAATTATGATAAAAGCTATAAACATAATCACTAAACTTATTTAATGAAGAGATTATTTCTTCACGAGAGTAGTTGCTATGAAGGATCTTTGTTCGAATAACATCTAAAATGTCAAGCATGCCTTTCATATGAAATTATAACATCTTATTACTATGCTAATATCATTCTACTGTGTCTCTTGATTTATAAAATGCTATTTAACTAAATACATAAGATTATAAATTATTTAATAATTTATCATTGAGAATCTATTAATCTATAGATCAACACTGACAATGAAGTGACTTGTAAAAGATTGGAGAATTTTCGATGATGCATCAACAAAAAATGAGAGTTATCCAATTTTTACCGTCTAATCCTATTTAACCAACGGCTATTTTAATGCAATTTTATACTGCCCACAACTACAATCATCTATTGCTAACTAACTATATTTAAAATCAAAATGAGAATAAAGATCTTCGATGTAAAGAGTTATGAACAATCCAATTGTTTAGCTAATCATATTTACTAGTTAGTGTAGAATATTTAAAATTATAATTTACAACTTAACTGATAAATATAGTTAAATGTTGCAAACTTTATAATTATTTAATTGACAGAGTTATTCAAAACCCCAAAACTTCTTAATGAGGTTTATAAGTGCTTTGATTTAAAGGGAATTTGTTAGGGGTTACGGTTATTATTAGGTTTTAATGTGAAATATATAGTAAATGTATTTAATTTATTCACTCAAAATCCACTTTTGAATAATGTGGAAGAAGTCTGTAGTTTATCTTACTTAACCACAACTTAATCTGCTCTATTGATATGTCTGATCTTGAGTTTGTTTTTATTATTATTGATTCTGCCATATGTTTTATTGATTGAGATACTTTGGTTTTGTCTATAAACTACTTGATTCTTTACTTAGCATCTTTCTCGCACCTAGTAGAGTAGTAATCGTTGCGAGACATATCGCACTCTATTATTATTGCTGCTAAAGCCCACACATCCCACTAAAAGTCTTCATCTCCCCAGTCTTTTCTTTCTGGATAGTACCTTTGCGTTCCCATTACAGTTCCAAGCCTTGATACATCCACTCTTAAAGCTCTGTTGAAATCAATTATTAATACTCTTACAGGTGAAAAGTTCAGCATTATATTCTCAGGCTTGAGATCATTGTGAACAAAGCCTAACTTAAGAAGCTCTTTGATGCCCTTTATTGTTTAGGTTGCTATTAATGCAAGCTATCTATGATTTCTATAATCTGTTATGAAATCTCTAAGGATCATTTCATATAGTGGGAGTCTGAAAGCTACATGATCTTTGGTAAGGAGAACAGCATCTAGCTTTATTAAGTAACTTCACTCTTTAAACTTTGCCTGAGTGAGTGCTTAATACTCATTAGTAAACTGCATTTGATACTAATCATCATTAAGAAGATAGTTGAAAGGATATACTTTGTAAGCATACTGATAATCCTTAATAACTTTCTTGTCATAGGAATCCTCTAGAATTATGTAGCTTTAGAGAGAAGTATCTAAATCAATTTATGCAAGTACTTGAATTTTCTGTATTTTATTTTAATCATAATTTTAGTGACCTCTAATGCTAAGAGGTTGCGTGCAATCTACACAAACTCTGATTCGCTTGCTTGTTAAAGCTCAGCAACTTAAAGGCTCCCTTGCTTTTCTTTTGTTGAACAACTTCAGTTGAGTGTCTTAATCTTCAACTTCTATTTCTTTCTTGTGGGCTTTTAATAGATACTTCTTTAAGTCTCTTGTATGAGAGTACTGCTTATGGCACTCAAAGCAATCATACTTTCCATCAACTTTGTCATGCTTTTAGTATACAGTAGGCTTAGCTTCCTTATGGACCTTCTTATGCCTGCACCAGCTAGATTTATGAGTGAAGTCTGTTTCACACTTCTCACTGAAATATACTTCAACTTCCTCTGTTTACATTGAAACTTTATTTATAACTTTCTCCTCCTCTCTGTCTCCTACACACTTATTTATTATTTATTTTCTTTTATTAGTTTCTAAATTAACAACAGAGACCTCAACTGATAGCTCTAGTAGTTCTTTATAAGAGTTCATCTCACAGCTATCACACTTTTTTTTTCTGCCAAAGGTAAGTCTCATTTAGTTTGATGAAAGTGCTGTTATTTTTCTTAAAACGTTAGCGCTTATATTTAAATTTGTATTTAAAATTATAAAACTGTCCTAAAACTCAGAACTCATATGAGAGCTTTGCAAGCCTACAAGTTTCAAGGGAGGTTTGTAGAGTTATGGAGAAGAAAAACGAGTGCTAAGAGACGATCCAGCTCTAAATATGGGTAAGAAGTAACCATTTTTACTTTCAATAATAAGTTAATTCAAAACACCAAAATCCTTTCAGTAGTTTGATTGAGTTTTTGATTGATAAAAGTAGACTATTAGTGCATACTTTATTAGGGTTTTAATAGGGTTTATGTAGGGTTTAATGTTTAAATATTAGTATTTTAAGTGAGTATAACAAG